>VDFB02052613.1:0-86126 GCA_007258455.2 Sequoia sempervirens | reverse complement strand
TCTCCCTTTGAAAGAAAATTTAAGGGATAACTATTTTTCCCTGTTTGTTGGTTCTGTATGATTTGTGTATTAAGACTCCAAGACAATGTGTTGAAACTCGATGCAAGGAGGCAGATAAAAAAGATTGGTGAAAGTTTATAAATTTTCAAGGCTTTAATGATTGTTATAACGACTTATCTGTAATCCCAATACTTATTTTTCTTATTGCTATATTAGGGGGTATTATTTCAGGTTTTGAAAATTTTCTCATATTTATGCTCTCAAGTTTATTTGATTAATTTTCATTCTTCTTTATGACTGTATTTTTCCATTAGTTGGGGTCCATGTTCATATTACTTAAATGTATTGCAATTGAGAGTTCGATTACCAAGTTTTAGTGTTAATGTTTTCTGGTTCCCATATGACATCCTGTTCAGTAATTATCCTCTAGGGCTAAGTTGCAGCATATGGTAGGGGAAGATCTCATAGCTGCAATTAGAATAACCTATATACAAAAGAGGCTTGTTATAAAAACGAATTGCCACTAGGACAAGTTCTGATTTATAACATTGTGAGGGACATAATCCCTCTTCAATGTTCCTCTTATATTCTAAGAGGAAGCTCCCTGATTATTCACCATGTGGAAAAGAAAGAAAAGTTTTGCACAGCAATTACAATTTTATGTCTTTTATCTATATTTGACATGAATAACATAGCACAAATCAATTTTAGATGAAGAAAGATTGCATGTTTATCTGAATTAACACAGTTTAGATTTGCATGCAGAGAAAAAAGATTCAAATATAAGCTTGGGCAATCTACAGGATTCAACTTTTTATAACTACATAATGGAAGAAATGTAATGCATAATCATATAAAAGAATGGCAACGCATAATCAGAGATTAAAGCATGACTCAAAGTTCAGCATTCAATTTCAGTTTCCTCCTGATACAAAGCTTTACATACAAACTTATTTTTTAATGTAAAGTGTTAAAGGGTTGTACTCATTTGCACTAACCACTATATATGTGAATTTTTATAGTTGTTTGGTAGTTGCAAACTACTACCATGTCTCAAGTAACTTTTGAATAAATTAAAGTTCTTGAAATTCAAATTTGAAATCAAAGTGGGTTCACTTAATTCACCATTTCATGTGATGACTTATCCCTGTTTTCAACCTTTCCCAATGTCAAGACTATAGGTCTTATGCAACTTTTATTTTCTATGGGTTATTGTTGTTGTCACCATCTCCTCAACTATTGCTGCCAGAAACATTTGATATTCTAGATAATAAATGGAAAACATTTTTCTTATGGATGCCAGATCTGGTCCCCAATCCACAACTTTTGTCCATTCAATAATTCTTTTTTTTAATCTACAGGGTACAATCTACAACATTTTTAGCAGTGTTCCAAGGGGACACTTCTTCCCCCCCCCTCAGTTCGAAAAGAAGAAAAGAAAAAAAGTGTCATTTTTGGGATAGGGACATCCTTGGGATGTGTGTATGCAGAGGAAACGTCTCTCGGTTGACTGCCATTGCAACTAGCAAGGAGGATATTTCCCTAGGACATTCATTGAAAGAGGGGATGTTTCGAGGATGCCCCTCTTTGGGGATGTTGGGGAGGCACCAAGCATCCTTGTGATGGCTTAGATGCTTTTAGTCCTTAAAATTGCCAGTTGTTTTCACAATTTCTCAATGTCCTGATGATGATTTTGATTTATTTGTAATCTTTGAACAAACAAACAACATAATGGCATGAAAAATGGTTGACCTAGGCAATAAAGAATTCTTACATTGTATTGGAGGCAAAATAGACTATAAAAACATCCATTACTATTTTGTTTACTCAAATCCACACTCTTAACTTTAGGAAGTTGTTCAAATATTTGAAAAGATTCAAGAATGACAATATTCCTCTCTTCAACTACATAGTCCTCATCATTTAGATTGGTTGGTGTCTCTAGCTTCACCATTTTTTCTCTGAAGAATGAAGATTTGGTTAAAAATAGTGAGGTCTTGGTGTGGAGAAAAGTTGAAGACTTTGTGATAAAATTAGGAAAGATGGCCAAATTTATAGGTAATGGATTAGAGGATTCTGTCAGGCACTTTAAGACTTGTGAAACAATCCAAACATAAAATGGGCAAGATGATAAAGCAATTTGGGTACAGTCTTTTCTAGCCATCTTGTGAGGTGTAGTGATTGATTGCTATACAAAAATTGACCAAGCCTCTGAAAATATATGGGGAGAGATTAAAGAAGGCATTTGAAGAAGAGTTTAAATTGTTTCGTGGTGATATTGACATAGTATCGAAAATTTCCAATAGAGAACAAGGTAAGCATGAAAACATACGAGCTTATAATTGTAGACTCAAAGAACTGCTTGTAAAGTTAGGAAAGAACTAGTCGATGGTCTCAAGAAAGATGGTTCGTCGAAGGTCTACTTCTGTCATTAAGAAAAAAGATGAAGGTAGTATGTCATGCCCCTCACCATACATCAAAAACCCCCCAATCACAGCCTGTTCAGAGATTAATATAATCGCTGATATGAAGCAGTGACCAAGGAAACTCTTCCAAAGTAGTGACCAAGGAGACTCTTCAAAGGATTTGATAGAATTAATTAAGGAAGATATTAATGCAGCGAACTCCATAAAAAAAACATATAATTAATGATTAAAAGAATTTTGAGGGCAGTGCTTGTGAAATAAACAAAACAAACGTTCAGTAAAAAAGAAATCATAACCTTTGGTAAGGAGATCTATTCCAAGGGGTGCATCATTTCATGGAGATATGAAGATATAAAGAGTTCACTTTCTTGGGAGATGGCATCAAGTGGTAATTGGAAAAAGGAAAATAAGAAGTTGGAATACAAGATATCTATTGGAAATAAATATTGTTTCAGCAAGAATATTATTGGGAAGTAAGTTTAAGAATGTAAATTAAGAATAACTATATATGTATATATAATAATTGCATAATGATATTTTTATTACCAATTAATATAGTAGATTCTTTTAGCAATCTATTTTGAATTTATAGAAGTGTCTTGCAAATAGGGAGACCGCTCAACCTTCCGAGATTACAAGAGGTGAAGTATTGGCCTTTCTTTCATCAAGCATGCCACCCCAAGATGGAGTGCTCATGGGTTGAGAGGCGTATGAGCGCTCTTGGGCTTGTTGAAGAAGTAGTCTTCATGCATCTTATCAAGCACGCCACCTTGAGATGGAGTGCTTGTGGGTTAGGAGGTGAATGAGTGCTCTTAAGCTTAACCAAGGAGGATGGTGCGCCTCCATGGTGGATTGAGGGATGGAGTGGACTTGAGATCCTACCATGTTCGTGGATTGGGAGGCAAATGAGTGCTCCTGGGCTTGAGGGTCTTCTCAAGTACACCCCAAGATGGAGTGCTATGGGTCGGGAGATGTATGAGTGCTCTTGGACTTGAGGGTCTTCTCAAGTACGCCACCTCGAGGTGGATGGACAAGGATCCACCAATGCCCTCGCAATACAAGGACAACCATTCTTGAGGTTGTGGTTTGCAAGTACTTCAAGTGACTTCCTAATATGATTGATTATAGGAATGTGCTTTGGAATAACCATTAATGATGTTAAGATATTTTGAAAAATTGAATCCAAATTTTAATGATGCTATGAACTATTGATTTGACTATTATGATGTTTTAGCTATGGTGTATTTCTCTCAATATTATAATATTTCATGTATTAATTTGAATATTGTCATAAAGTTGATACTCATTATTACTAATATCAATTTTTAGGGATTATTATTGTTTTGCAAGCCTAAATTTAGGAATATCAAAAAAGGGGACATTACAATTGGTATTAGAGCCTCGATCTTGCTAGCTTGATCAAGCCAAAGGGCTCAAAGGGCATTGGAAAGAGAAAGAGTCGTTTATGCAAATAAGCCAAAGGGCATTGGAAAGAGCAAGAAGGAAACTTGCAGTGAGAAACAACCCTACTCAAAGCAATAACATAAGTGAACAACTAGGAAATGAATTGAGGGCCTTCATGGAACAAAACAAGAGGACAACTTGGGTCATCATGGAACAAAACGAGAGGACAACTCAAGTACTTCTCCAAACCCTACAAAACATGAATAACACAATCAACACTCTTAGAGCGAACCAAACCAATGGGAAGGAGTCAACTCTAATCACTTAGAAAATAACAATAGATCACCACTAGGGTCAACACCTTGGTTAACATGACCCTCATTCCTACCTAGGGAAGGGCCAACAAGAGAAGAAGAAACTAATGCACCAATTAATGACTTTGACGAATCTGCTGGGGCCTACTCAAGATAGGACCTTGAAATTAGGAGAAATATCCCATTTGAGGTATATTGTGATGCTAGGTCAGGAAACACTCATAGAAAAGAGAAAAGGCAACTAAATAAAGACTTATGCCAAAGGGCGAGTAAAATGACTCTCCCCAACTTTGATGGATCAAGAAAAGTCACTACACATTCATGGATCCAAAAGTTGGACACCTGTATCTCCCTTAGTCCCATGATCGAAGAGGATGCTATCAAATTTGCAATCTTACATTTGGAAGGGGTTGCACACAATTGGTGGCATCATGCTATAATTACTCAAGGGCACCAAAACATAACAACCTACAATGAATTTACACAAAAGCTCATAGATCAATTTGATCAAAAGCATCTTGAAAGGCACTTCAAAGAACTAACCCAATTAAAACAAGGATCAGTAGAAGATTATGTGGCCAAATTTCAAAAGATCTCACTCATGGTACCTAGGATTATTGAGAGAAGGCTAACATGCATATTTATCTAAAGGCTATTAGAATCAATTTGTGGTTTGGAGAGTGCCCTCGACCCCACAATCTCTTCAAGATGCAATCCAAAAGGCCTTAAGTTTAGAAACAACAACAACAAAAGAATAGGGCTATTCAAAGAATATGCCTTCAAGGTCACATAACCAACCCTTCTACAAAAGAAATTGGCAATAAAAAACACTCCCTCCTCTATCACGCCCAACATGGGAAGATATGTTAGAGCTTCGAAAGAAGGGATTATGTTTTAAGTGTTAAGGAAAAATGGGTGGTTTAAGTTTTAGGGATTGTTTCATAAACATATAACATTTCAAAGATAGAGAGAGAGAGAGAGAGAGAGAGAGAGAGAGAGAGAGATTTTCTTGCTTTGAATGCAAGTGATCAATGTTCATAAACAGATCAGATTTCTTCATGAGCAAAGGACCCAAAAAGAATGTTGTTCTTACTTGAGAGAAAACAGCCAAAAGGGAGAGTGAGACTTTGTTTCATAAATAGATCATGTTTCACAGAGAGACCAGATTTATTTATGAGCAATAGACCCTGTGAAAACCTTATCTTGTTTGTGCTTTAAGAAGCACAGGACCTTGCGAAGATCTTATACTCTTCTTTCTTCAAAGAGAAGACAACAAAAAGAGGGGAGAGGGAGAGACTCCATGAATAAAGGACCTAGTGAGGATCTTATCTTGTTCTTGCTTTGAAGGCTTTATTTTGTTTTTTCTTTTAGGAAAGGGAAAAATAATAAAAATGCAAAATTTAATACAAAAACTGTTAGAAATATTGTCATTGATGTCAAAGGAGGACAAGGTCATCATTAATGCCAAAGAGTTTAATGTGGAGGTCGATTGAAAATGGTTGTCATTGATGTCAAAGGCACATCATTAATGTCAAGGTAAAGCATGGCTCGTTACAATGAGGGGTTAACAATTATACATCCCCATTGTAGAGCAAAGCAAATAGGAGGTTATTTGTTACACTTTACCATTAAAGAGATTGTGGAATTGGAGGCTGACAAATAGATATATGCATGTTTACCATTGAAGAGATTGTGGAATTGGAGAAAAAGCTAATGTGTATGTAATATGGACCAACCCATATGCATCTTAACGCCTAAAGGAGATGATATTTTTTTTAATAAAAAGAGGGTAAAAACTTTATAAAATCAGGAAAGTAGTACAAAGCCAAGAGTTACAAACCATCCACCAGGGACCAAAAGCAAAACCATCAAGCAACACCCTGAACACATCTCATATCCTCTGCAACCAAGTCCTCAAGCTCCCTAGAAAAACCATCT
Source organism: Sequoia sempervirens (assembly GCA_007258455.2). Classification (NCBI taxonomy): domain Eukaryota; kingdom Viridiplantae; phylum Streptophyta; class Pinopsida; order Cupressales; family Cupressaceae; genus Sequoia; species Sequoia sempervirens. The sequence continues at coordinate 80,044 of VDFB02052613.1, read as the reverse complement.
GAAAGAACACTCCAATCATCCACTTTCCAGGTCCCCCTCTGCTCAAAAGCCCATTTAGCCAAACCATCAACCACCTTATTCCACTCCCTAGGGATATGGCGGAAGGTGATAGAGTTCAAGGACTCCCCTAGGGAGACAATCTATCTAACCATCCCAACCAGCTGCCAGTTAACATCCTCGAGATGTCACTTGTCCAACAAATCAATCACAATCTAAGAATCTGACTCACAAATTATCCTTCTCCAATCAAGGGCACAAGCCCTCAAAGTTGAGAGAATAGCCAAGGCCACCTTGAAATTGTTAGAATGCAGGCCACAATACTCAGAGAAGAAGAACACAACCACTCCAGAGCAATCTCTACCAATGCCCTTGACCCCAACATGACCAGGATCACCTCTAGAGGACCCATTCGTATTTATCTTCAACACCTCCAAAGGTGGAGGCATCCAATGGCCATCTCTTTGAACCTTCTCTCTAACACTTCGACCAAGGCCAAGCCTCATCCCATCCTTGGCACAACCAGAGAGCCCCAAACTCTAAACAATTCTCATATCTCCAAGGTCCATAGGGGCCAAGAGGTCACACCTAGCCACCAAAGTCTCTTGCAGAACTCCCAATATCCTCGTCCAAACTTGCATCACCTGAAGCTTCTTATCCAAAAAAATCTTGCAATTATGCTCTACCCAGATCTGCCGGATGATGAAGTTGGGACTAATTAACCGGGCAATGTGAAGAAATGAAGTCTTAGCTATAGAACTCCCCAGCCTACTATAGAAGTCCTCTAGAGATGAAGCATGCCAACACGGTTGACTCCAGAGATCCCACCAAAAATGCCAGAGCACCCTAACAAAAGGGCATTGGAAGAACAGATGGGAAGTATTCTCCTCACTGTTAGAGCATAAAACACACACCAAGGGGCCCTGAAGGCCCTGCTTCCAAAAATTTTCCCAGGTCAGGCATCTATTATAAATCACCAACTAGGAAACGAAGTTACACTTGGGCCAAGAGAAATTGTTCCAGATTTGCTTCCACTAGGGAACCCTTGTGCAAACAAACAACTATTTATCAAGAACCCTATACCTAGAGGCCACGATGAATTTGCCTTTCTAGTCTCCTCCCCAAGCTGGAACATCCCTCTCTAGCAGGGAGCTACAGACCCTACCAACCAAGATGCAAGCAAGCTCCTTACGATCCTTCTTTGTACCTCCAGGGGGCCACTCATGCGAGTCCTTCCACCTATACACCAAAGCCCGGTCCAGAACCTGAGGAGATTTGAAATCAGCCACATGAGTCCAACCTGCATCCAAAAAATGTCTACACAAGTCCTGTAAATGAGGATGAGTAGACATAATAGGAGGATGTCCATCCCAGGAATTAAACCAAAAGAGAGCCTTTGAACCCCTGTTGTAAATCCAGAACAGGCCTTGCTTAATCAACCTGGCTCCCCCCTTGAGGATTCACCAAACCATAGATCCTTTACCCTTGAGAGTGTATCTAAGAACATCCTCTCCATCCATAACCCCAAGATATTTTGAGGTGAGGATCTTAGCCCAAGTTTATGGATGCTAAGAACACTATTTCCAATAAAGCTTAGCTGCCAAAGATTGCCCAGTCAAATCAGCCCGATGCAGCCCAAGACCACCCTCCTACTTTGAACGGCAAACCACATCCCACTTGACCAAACTCTACTTTCATGAAAGAAGATTTCCAAACCAAAGAAACTGCCGACAGAGGACCTCAAAGTCCTTCACAAAGTTGGCAAGAGCCAATAAAACAAAGCACTTATACAAAGGGAGAGCCTACACCACAAACTTCAAAAGAGTTACTCTCCTTGCAGTAGAGAGCCATTTGAACGTCCAATGACTGGCCTTTTTTCGAAACTTCTCAATAACATCTTGCCAAAGCACTCAAGGTAAGGAACAAACAGCCAAAGGAATGCCAAGGTAGACAAACGGGAGCAAGCCGACCTGGAACCTGAGAATGCCTACAATCCTCCACTGAATGAGATTAGGAGCATTAAAGAATTGCTTTCATTAATGCTTTGACCCAAAGCTGCCAAATAGCAATCCAGGGCCCTCCTTATATTGATCACCTACAATCCAGGGTCATCCACAAATTGGAGATAGGACTGGGGGAGAAGATTATTGGCCCATCGCCAACCCTGAATCAAGCCAAGCTCAACCCAAGATTTCAAGAATCTCCCAAGCCCTTCCACCATCAAAATGAATAAGTATGGAGATAAAGGATCTCCCTGTCAAAGGCCACTGGATGTCATAAAAAGCTCAGAAGGCTCACCATTGATGAGCACCAAGAAGGAAGTAGTCGTGACACAACTCAAAACCCAATCAATCCAATCATTTCCAAATCCAAAATCTCTCAAAATCTTGGTTAGAAAATCCCATTTGACACGATCATAAGCCTTGGCCATATCAACCTTAATGAACATAGCCTTCTCCTTGGAGGAGGCCATAGAATGCACAGTCTCTACAACAATGACCACACCATCCAAAATCTGCCTACCAGCCACAAACCCACCTTGTTCCTTAGAGATCAACTTGTCTAACCATGGCTTCAAGTGCTCAACAATCAACTTGGTAATGATTTTGTCCACTACATTACAAAGGGCAATAGGCCTAAAGAGATCCAAAGAATCGGCTCCCTCACACTTAAGGATGAGGGCCAAGAAGGTGGCATTAAAAACTTTGAGCATTTGCTTATTCTTTTGAGATTCCTAAACAACTTCAAGGTGGTCAAATTTGATAGCCTCCCAAAAATCTTGAAAGAACTCAATCGGGAACCCATCAGGACCAGGAGCTTTACCTTTCCTCATCTGAAACACTATATTTTCCAATTCTAGCAGAGAGATTGGCTTGAGAAGAGACCCATTTATTTCTCCAGTCACCAAGGGAAGAATGCAAACCAAGATTGCATCTTCATCCCCACTAGCAAGAATAGAATCATCATGGAAAAGAGCAGAGAAGTACCGAATAGACTCTTTAGAAATTTCAACAGAAGAGAGAATAGGGTCCCCATCTGGGTATTTCAGAGAAGTTATAATGTTTCTCTACCTTTTGTCTTTAATCGAATTGTGGAAAAAGGAAGTATTCTTGTCTACCTCCTGTAACCAATCAATGTGAGACTTTTTGCTTCCAAAAAATTTCCTCACACAACTCCCATTCCTCCACATCCTTTATAGCCGCAACCTCTAGCCAACTCAACTCCTCAATAAGCCCCCCAATCCTTGATTTGTTGAGTGATGGAGTCCAAGTGCTCTTGGGCAGCCCTTTTAGCCTGGAAAACATTACCGAAATGATGTTTGTTCCAATGTTTCAGCATATATTTGACATATTGAAGCCTCTTTGCAAAGGACTGCATAGCAGTACCAAAAGCTAGCTTTCCATCTCTCCACCACCCAGGGATTAGGTCATGGAGAGACACATCCCGAAGCCACATAAGTTGGAATTTAAAAGATTGTTTTTTAGAAGACCTAGCCAAACAGGCAAAGAGTTTGATTGGCCAATGATCTAAGCCCTGCCAATCCAAAATCTCAGAACTAGTCATCCATCTATCACCAACCCAAAAATTGGACACCAAGAACCTGTCTAACCTTTTAGAAATGGCAGCATCCCTAATCCTCCTATTATTCCAAGTAAACACCCCATTCAAAGGTTTGATATCCACTAGATTCATAGAGGCCACATTGTCCCTCATGAGGTCCGAGGAGGGATCCAAACAGAAATTCCCACCCCTTTTCTCATCCAGAGACAAGATCGCATTAAAATCGCTTGCAATAATCCAAGGGAGAAAAGGCTCCAAGGAACGCAAGAATCTAATTTGAGACCACAAGTGAATCTTGCCAGGAAGATCAGTAGGAGCATAAACATTAGAAAGAAGAATTCTCTCACTTGACTCCAAATTGGAAGCAACAAGGGAAATAGAGCATCTGTCAAAAACCCACCATAGGGGAATAACTCTGCACGGGTCCCATAAGCAGGCAAGACCCCCTGAGCTTCCTAGCGCCCCAACACATTAACAAAGACTTCTACCCTAGATCTTAGGAACCAAATTCAACATACTATCAACGAACAACTTAGCCTCTTGGAGGAAAACCAAATCAAGAGAGTGAACACGAATCAACTCACGAATAGCTTTTTGTCTAGGGATGCTATTCGTACCCCTAACATTCCAAGATAGCACAATCATCTTTGCGGTTGGGAGAAGTGAGAATCGATAGTCCTCACCGAGCCAAACTCAACCAATGTCTCCCCAATCAACTTGACCTTTTCTTGATCCTTCTTCCTTCATGCTGTAAGAGACTTCTCTAGAGCCCCCTTTTTGAGGGGTTTTTGCTAAAGACCCAAACCAGGGGAAAAGGTCTTGCCTTTACCAGACTCCTCAGTAACCTTTTCAATGATGGTCCCAGAACTAGGAGGAACATATACCATATTTACGTCTGACGATATACCAATTCCCCCACACGTAGATCCTGCGATAGGGAGTGCAACATCCATTTGGTCCATTTGACCCCCTATTGGGGTCACAATGGAAATAACTTTTGGCTGATCCACCAAGCACTTCTTGGCAATAGAACTATTTGCAATTTGCATGTCAAAGGGAGCCCCTTCTTGGATCAAACCCTCTAAAGTTTCAAACCTGTTAAGAGATTCCTCTTCCTACCTATCTAACAAGCACAAAACCATCCTTATCTGCCACCCCCCCTGTATGGGGGACTTACCCTTATCCATCTTTGAGTCAGACTAATGAGGAGCATAAGTTGAGCCAGTAGTATTAGAAGCTTTGGGACACATTAAAGGTAGTGCCTCCTAGTCCAATTGTTGGATCTAAGAAGTTTCCCCAATGCTCATGGCCACAGAATCCGACAATGGGTTATTCAAGTCAATAACGCAAACACACACACAAGAAAGAACTCTTTTATTCAAAGTTTGCTGAGAGGGCCCAATAGGTTTACCAAGTAAGAGAGCAATCATTTGCAAAATTTTGCTTTGCCAACACTCCAGAGGCAAATGAGGGAGGCGTAACCAAACTGGAATGCGGGAATGGAGCTCCTCAGTAGAATTGAATCCCATGTGCCATGGTTTAATGAATAAACCCACTTGATTATAAAAATATGGTCCACCCTTAAAAGCTCGATTTCTATCAGCAATACAAGAAAAATCCACCATGAAGAAATTGTTGACCGCCATCAGAATATCAAAGTCACCTATGGGATTCCAAGTCTTGTGAATCCAAGAGTCAAGAAAGGGAAGCGAAACTCGCATCCCCATGAACTTGCAAATAAAAGCATGATTACAATAGTACTCCACATCCTCTGCTACAGATTCAGGTTGTATAACCAGCATTGGCCAATCCTTCAATCTCTCCAAACACCCATTTACTTTTTGAAGCCGGAAATCGTCGTTCCTTTTCATACCCTCACCAGAGTTGTCCATATTCGCAAATCTCAGACTTCCTCCAAGAAGAGAGGAACTAGGATCAGACTTATCAGCCGATACATGCATCTCCATAAGAAAATGAAAAGGCACACCCTCATCCGAAAAGCAGATCACCCAAGGTAGCAGATAAACAGAACTCCAAAACCGTAGAGAGCCACCCCTAAGGCTCAAACGAAAGAAAAGAGGCAAGCAGAGAACCTCGAACAATCTCTACAACCCCTTCACCCAACTCTAGCACCAAGCAGTGAGCAAACACAATAGAAAAGAAGAAAGCAATCAAAATAAACCCCCCCGCAAGCAGTAGACACCCCCACACGCTGGAAATCACCAGAAAACGCTAGAGAACGAGCAAGGAAATGCATGCAACACAGCCCAGAAGGCAAGCAAACAACAACCTACTACAGGCCGCGAGCCTGCAACAGCTCCCGCGTGTGCTCCACCATCGCCATGCTTGGTGCAAAGGCACCTAGGCTTTATGATGTAAAAGGGTGTTAGATGTTAGTTTTGTGTTTTGAGTCAATTTTGTTGGTAATAACGTCTATTTAGACCATATTTCATGTTTTTGGTCATGTGGGGTCAACTTTGTAAAAAGATGTCAAGTTTTGCAAATATTGCAAAAGTTGCATGAGCAACTTTGCATTTTTGGTGTGTATGGGAAGTTGAATGGTCAATTATTTGAAAAGCAATTTGGAACTATTGGTTTTTGGTTGAAAAGGTTTAAATATGCCTTGTGAAGCTCAAGGTAAACTTCTGGAGACATTTTGGAGATCAAACAATATCAATATACTATGTTTTATGTGTTCTTAATTGATTTCTTGTTGCTACAAAGGTTTGTACGATTCTATACGGCCTAAACATGTGCTAAGTTGTATTGGAATTCATGGTGGACTGAGTTAACTCTCATTTGCAATTGATTTCATTCTTTTTCATTGAGTTCGGAGTGAGATTGAACCAATTTTCTACAAACAGCCAGGAAACCCTAGTTTTGAGGGTTTGATAGAAGAAACATGAATTAGAGCCCATTCCACTGGTGGAAAAATCTGATAATCAGTGGAATGGAAGTAGTTAGGGTGCTTTTAATGTTTGTAGGGTTTGCAGGAGCAAGGGATGGAGTTAGGGCTGAGTTTGATGCAACCCTAGCCTAATATCACCATGTATTAGGCTTAGGTGATTAGGTAGACATAGGGTTTGATGATAGATGATTTGGTGAATGTTCCAGTAGATAAAAGTTGCAATTTCAGAGCCCATGTGATTTGAGGAAAGCCTTGGATTGAAGTTTTGTAGTTTATTAGGCCTATTTGCTACTTACCAGTCAAAATTGGAGGGTGTTGTTACAAAACATCCATATTTGCAAATTTGATATGTTTGAAAGTGGCATAAAGGGTATCCCGAATAGTATTCAATTTTTGGGTTGGAGGCCTTCTTTGAAAGGTATGATGAAAACACCTTGTTCCAAGTACTACAAAAAGAATTGAAGGTTTTGGGAGAAAAGCACCAAGTTAGGGTTTCAAAGTTGCAAAGTTTGTTCATTTGAAAGAGTGTTGATAACCTCCACCCTGCTCTGCATCAATGCCTAAAGGAGATGTTGAAATAAAGATTTAAATGTCAAATTTCCCAAGTAGCTAACCTCCTAAGTGGCCGACTATTTCAAGAAGGTCAACTCCTTTTGTTTAGAAAAAGAATAAAGTTTGGGCCAACTTCATGAGGATTGTATGGTCGACCTCCCTGAATTGAAGAACAAAAGAACAATATTAATATAAGTGTATGATTTTATTTATGAGGGGCGATATGCTTAAGGGCAGCAATGATTTATTTGTCAATGATGCAGAGCAGGGTGGAGTATGTTCACTCAATCACAATTAACAAACTTTGCAAGTTTAAAACGCTAACTTTGGTGGTTTCTCACACAAACCTTCATCATGCCTTGTAGCACTCCAAACCTCGTTTCTTGAGCATATGTTTTAGAGAAGGCCTCAAACCCACAAACCATTCACCATCTCAAATACCCATGAGGCTCTACTTTGACATATCAAATTTGTACATATACTTGCTTTGTAACATCAACTCCTAAAATTGACTACTACACTGCTACAAAGCCCAATTAGGCCTATTTCTCATAGCAACTTTGTGAAACTCAATCCCCAAACCACCAAACTTCATTCTAGTGCTCTTCACAAGTCACATATGGATTGAATCAACAACCTTTACCAACTAGTAGAACCTCCAAGTCTTCTAACCCCAAAACCTTATGTCTAGCTATCAAATTAAGCCTAAAACATGGTGATTTCCATCTAGGGCATCAACTAAACTTTAACAAACTGCCACCCCAGCTCCTACCAACCATACAAACATGAAAAGTAAACTATGTAACACCATTCCACCAATTTGCAAAGTTCTACCGGTGGAATGGTCTATTATTCCATTTTTACTCTCAAAACCCCCAAAAACTAGGGTTACAACAATTTTCAGAAAAATGGCTTTAACTCACAAACGTTGATGAAATCAGGCCCAACAAGATTCAAATGAAAGCTAACTCACTCCTTCAACCATTCCAGTACATAAATGCTCACCCTCAAGCCGTACAAAGCCATACAGTACGTTGGAGCAGCAGATTTTCAATGTAAAATGCAAGGAAAACAGAGTAAATGTATTTCAAATTCAAATTTTACATCAACCAACCATGCCACAACGTACACAAACGATTTTTAAAGCATTACATATTATAACTAATCAGTTCCAACTACTTTCCCACCGAAAAAACCCAACTTGACCCTTCATATTCCCTGTTTTGCATATTTTGCAACTATGACAACATTTTCAAAGTTGACAACCTGACCCCACAAACCACCTAGTAACCTAATCAGCAACTCAAAACACATGTACCATGGTCAATATGACCTTATTACATCAACAAAATGACTAAAAACACAAAACGCAACATTCACTCCCCTTACGTCAAAACATGCAAAGTTGCATAGCAACTTTTCTTCAACTTTTACCCCACTTACAAAATTGACTCCCAATGTTCCTAAAATAACTTGAAAGCACAAGAAATGGTCTTATAGACCTTGCTACATCATGACAACTAAAAGCCAACCAAAATTCTAATCATTTTGCAACATTTTTTACCTAAAGATCTATGGTGCCCCTACACCATACTCCCGGCCAAAAAGAAACTCAAGTCCCTTTGAGGACTGTGGTGCAACAATGGATTCAAGTTTGTTCATGTCCTTTGATGTTTTGATGAGTGTTCTTCTAACCATTAAGGATTCTCCAATTTCTGGAGCAGCATATTGCATTGGAGAGTTTACACTTTCATCATCTTCTTGCACCAATTGAACCCTCTTTTCACCTCTCTTTTCACCACCATGTGAACTAGAAGCTTGTTCTTCCTTACACTGCCATGCTCGATGGCCAAATTGATTGCAATGATAACATCTTCTAGAGAAGGTGTTTGAACCTCTACCTTGTCCACCAAATCTGTCTCTAACACCTAATCCATTACCTCTAAATCCACCTCTTTGATCAACAACTTGTTCTTGACCTTTACTTGCATCTTTTTGGTCTTCATAGGACTTGCTTGAGTTGGAAAGTGAACCTCTACCTCTAGAGGTGCTGCCTTTGCCTCGACCTCGTCTCTCTTGCCTTCTTTTCAACTTTTCTTCTGCTCTAATAGCCAACTAAAAACATTCTTCAACTGTTCTAGGAGTGGCAAGGCTCAATTCATCTTAAATATTGAACCTTAGCCTATTCATATACCTTGCTATCTTCTCAACTTCATCTTCAACATGACCTTCTCGAAAGCTCAATTTATGAAACTCCTCTGTATAGGCCATGACATCCATTTCCTTTTGCTTTAAGTTTTGCAACTTCCTGAATATTTGAATTGCATGGTCACCAGGCAAGAATTGACTCTTCACCGTAGACACCATCCTATCCTATGAATTTATTTTTGCTTTTCCTTTTTTCACTCTCTCCTCCTACACATAGTTCCACCAAGTTAGGGCAGGGCCTTTCAATTTAGTCTTAGCAAACTTTACCTTTTGTTCATGTGCTACCTCCCTGTATTCAAAATAGTTGTCCATTGCATCAATTCAATCTAACATTGCTTTTGCATCCAACTTCCCACTATACATTGGCAAATCTATTTTCGCCTCAGAAGCATTTCCTCTGACAACTTTCAACATTTTCACCATCCTTCTTTCATTAGGCTCCAACTCATCATCACCTTGGACTCCTCTTTGAGAGTTTTCATTCTCACCCTCTTCCTCTTCCTCTTCCTCTCGGTCACTTTCCTCTTCAGTGGCCTTACCTCTTCTTTGATTTGTTTCCAATGCTGCAAGTCTGGCTAACACGGCTTCTTGAGACTCTTTCATCATCCTTATCTCTCTAGCAATGATTGCACTACCTTTAGGAGGCCTCTTGTCCTTCAATCTGCAACTTTTCCTTCTTCAAACTTCAACCTCTTTCCTTCAAAAGATTAAAACCTATGCTCTGATACCAATTTGATGTAGAGCAGGCTGGAGTATGTTCACTCAATCACAATTAACAAACTTTGCAAGTATAAAACCCTAACTTTGGTGGTTTCTCACACAAACCTTCATCATGTCTTGTAGCACTCCAAACCTGGTTTCTTGAGCATATCTTTTAGAGAAGGCCTCAAACCCACAAACCATTCACCATCTCAGATACTCATTAGGCTCTGCTTTGACATATCAAATTTGTACATATACTTGCTTTGTAACATCAACTCCTAAAATTGACTGCTACGCTGCTACAAAGCCCAATTAGGCCTATTTCTCAATGCAACTTTGTGAAACTCAATCCCCAAACTACCAAACTTCATTCTAGTGCTCTTCACAGATCACATATGGACTAAATCAACAACCTTTACCAACTAGTAGCATCTCCAAGTCTTCTAACCCCAAAACCCTACATCTACCTGTCAAATTAAGCCTAAAACATGGTGATTTTCATCTAGGGCATCAATTAAACTTTAACAAACTGCCTCCCCTGCTCCAACCAATCATGCAAACATGAAAAGTAAAGTATCTAACACTATTCCACCTATTTGCAAAGGTTTCTACGAGTGGAATGGTCTTTTATTCCATTTTTACTCTCAAAACCCCCAAAAACTAGGGTTACAGAACAGTTTTCAGAAAAATGGCTTTAACTCACACAATCGTTGATGAAATCAGGCGCAACAAGATTCAAATGAAAGTTAACTCACTCCTTCAACCATTCTAGTACATAAATGCTCACCCTCAAGCTGTACAAAGCCGTACAGTATGCTGGAGCAGCAGATTTTCAATGTAAACGCAGGGAAAACAGAGTATATGTATTTCAAATTCAATTTTACATCAACCAACCATGCCACAATGTACACAAAGGCTTTTTAAAGCATTACATATCATAACTAATCAGTTCCAACTGCTTTCCCACCGAAAAACCCAACTTGACACCCTTCATAATCCCTTTTTTGCATATTTTGCAACTATGACAACCTAACCCCACAAGCCACCTAGTAACCTAATCAGCGACTCAAAACACATGTACCATGGTCAGTATGACCTTATTACATCAACAAAATGACTCAAAACACAAAACCCAACATTCACTCCCCTTATGTCAAAACACGCAAAGTTGCATAGCAACTTTTTTTCAACTTTTACCCCACTTAAAAAATTGACTCCCAATGTTCCTAAAACAACTTGAAAGCACAAGAAATGGTCTTATAGACCTTGCTACATCATGACAACTAAAAGCCAACCAAAATCCTAATCATTTTGCAACATTTTTTACCTAAAGATCTATGGTGCCCCTGCACCAGTCAAGGCAGCAATTAAGATAAGGATTATTCTTGAAGGGGCAGCGATTACTTTTGAAAGAGGTGTGATTCCTTGTAGAGATATAACTTTTGGTAAGAGACCCAATCTTTCATAAGAGACATAGCTATTGTGAGAATATATAAGGTGATAACATTTGTGACTCAAAGCAAGCTTCCAATGATATATTTCTGAGTATAAGGAGAAGGAAGAGCAGAAGTATGAAGTGCGAATCAGATTTGTATTGAAAATAATTTTGTGTTATTGTACGAAGACATGTGCTAGTGAGTTAAATTGATTTCAGATTTGTGAAGGATAATTTATGTGTGTGAACCTGATTTGATAAGGAAAGACTTACATCATACAAAATCAAAAATAGTGATCATATTTTAATTTGAGAAAAAAAGATATTGTGTGGGATGCAATCAGATTTGAAAAGAAGGTTGTTATGTGATTATGGATCAGATTTGAGTGTGAAGCAGATTTATAGTTGGATCAGATTTGTGTTTTGGTGAAGAAGTTTATTATATCAGCATTGAAGAATTGAAAGGGTTGAAGCCTATCAAATAGAGGTTGGAGCCTCCTTTTGGGTTGGAGCTCAATTTGTGTGTGGGGATTGGAGCCTCTTGCTGAGTTGGAGCTCAGTTTGTATAGAGATTGGAGACTTTGATAGTAGGTTGGAGCCTACAAGAAGAAGAAGATTAATCTATAATATATAAGCAATATTGTGCCGTGGTTTTTCTCCCGAAAGGGTTTCCACGTAAATTGTGTGTTCTCATTGTGTTCCTAATTGCTAGATCTTACTTGAATGTTCTTATTGTGATTAGTTAAGTTTTAAAAAGTAAAAAGATTGTTAGATACTGATTCACCTCGACCCCCCTCTGCTTTCCCCTCCTTACTCTGCCTCCCTCCTCAGTATGACTGTGTGCTCAACAAAAACCATGTACTGCATAAATACTTTATCATGTTCTTGCTATAAAGAGAAAACAGCCAAAAGAGAGGAGGGACTTCATGAGCAAAGGACCCCATGAAGATTTTATCTCGTTCTTCTTTTGAGTAGCAAAGGTTGCTGTGAAGGCTTTATCTTGTTTTTGCTTTGAGCAGAAAACACTGAGAGAGAGAGAGAGAGAGAGGCTGGGGAAACATCAAAATGCAAAATTTAATACAAACACCATGTATTTCATAAAACACAGATACTTGGATTTTTTCCCCAAACAAATTGAGGAATTTATCATTTCAGGAGAAAATAGCTTTAGATGGTGATCACAAGTTAATGTGAAATTGAATGGTAAACATGTGCATGTTATAGACTAAAAATTGGACCATAAACTTAACTAATTAAAATGCTCTTCAAGTTTTTATGCGAAGATATGGACTATCTATATATCTGGATTTTATGTAAAAATGTGTATACAATTTTGGACTTTTAATAAAAGTGATGATTATTCATATTCAAAATAATTAACTTCATGGGCATTATGGTAAACAAAAAATTATCTGAATAATTCTGTCAATGCAAAGGGAAGATTACATAAAGTAATTGCAAAAAGCAGTAACTGTGAATGGTAAGTTCCAAAAATAATCCTTAGACAGAACCAAACAGATACATATGTACCCAGCATGGAGAATGCTTGAAACTGTGTTTTTGTGGCTTGGTGCAGGGGAGGTGACAGAATATAAATTTGTTTCATTTACCTTCTATTTAGTAGCTGCTGTTGATTTCTGCTTGACAGGAGGATGAGTTGAGTAGGAACATTACTATTTCTTTGAATTCTAATTATTGGTACTCCATAATCATTGAAACTTATGGCGTGTACATGACATGCATAAGTATAACTGCTGCTTGTTTATGCGGACTGGTATAAAGCTAGCAGTTGTTTAATTTGCATGGCACTTCAATTATACTTTTGTTTATCATTTGGGTTTGATTCTGTTTCTGCAGTCAACTGCTCCACCAAACATGATGGACATGAGAGGGCCTGGGACAAACCTGGGAACCAACGTTGGCCTTGGAATGGGCATGGGCATTGGTGTTCCGTCTCATCCTCGTGGTCCTGCTCCACCTCAGCCATGATAGTTGATTATCAGAATTTGTCATAGACCTTTGCCATTTTGAAAGGTTACAACTGCTAAAATATACCCTCACATCAAGCATTGTTTGCCTTCTCTAGTTTAATTTTGTAGGTTACCACAAGAAATTCTTCTTCTGTAGGTTATTGTCTGGTGATATAAGATTTGGTACCGGTATTCTTAATCAGGTATGAGCCAGAATTCTTGAAGTAGTGACTCAGATAAGAGAGCAGAGGTAGTACCATATGTTTTGCTCATTGTGATTTTCATGTATAAATTTGTTAGTGTGAGTATGAGCTTCATTCAAAGTAATTAATTCTTAATTGCAGGGAGAAATTTTGTAAATTGATGAATGGAAAAATTTCCATTTTATCATTGCTTTCAAATGTATCAAACAAATACTTTATCTTTTCATTTAATAGAATAAGTATTTTACTAGTTAAAGTTGAATACCAGGTTAAGATAAGTAATTTTGTATGATTCTTTTTATGACTTTGAAAGTAAATCAGGAAAGTAAAATGGTGTTTTGAAGAAGAATGGATTGGTGTGTTTTAAAGCAGAAGAATGATTACCAGTACAGAGTGATATTTCAATAATAGATACACAATATTGTGTTAGATAACTAAATTAGTTTTCATATTTGCCACTTAAAGCAAACTTTGGAGGAGAAAACATTCCATCCGATGTTTGGTGGCTCAACTGAAATTGAAATACGTGTTTTACATTTGGGGTGGAAACTTCTGATTCACATTTGAGCTGCACAATTAGATATATTGAGAACCATTACCAATTTATCTCTAACCTAATTTTTCTTGTTGATTTTCTTCTTAGTAATGATCTAATTTAAGTCAGAGATGTGATGTCTAATAGTTTGCTGTAGGCTTAAATGCAAATTCTTTGACTCTAGGGAAATTTGCTGTTCCTTGAATTATCATAGCAATTTGCTTGATTCTCCCTCCAAACTAACCCCCTTAAGGTCCAATCAACAAAAAAATGAATGCAAGCAACTGACAATGAATTTTTAGATTAATCTTGCAAATTATTTTTTATGGGTTTGTACTAGCTACTGCTTGTTTTTGTTTCCCCAACTTGTAGAATTTTATTTTGAGTGCTGGAAAATAATGTATGGGAAAATTCATTTATGACATGCTTAATCTACTAGGAAAGAGTAATGCATCAATCAGTATGTTTGAATCTCTGGATGGAATGCTGTTTTCCATATCACATATTCAAAGGTCTCATCTTTTTATCTAAGTATAGAATTGTATGGTTATTTCCCAAATATTGTGTTAAGCGTAGTGGATTCTTTTACTTTGATTGTGTTCAAAACGTGATTTATATATATATATACCTCTCTTAAAAAGCAACTACCAATTTGGAGAAATTAAAATGGGTTTGGTAATGTGCTATCTTTGATAAGAAGAGAATTTAGATCAGCAAAAACTTCATGTATTTCCTACAGCTTAAATGTATCCAGTATATGCTTTATTACGTTTTTTATTATATAGGTAAAACAGGCTTTGAAGGGTTTGGGAACTCTATATAACACATGACAACCAGCACAAAAGTCACAAAAAGTCAAACTACTACAAAAAACTGTGATAGGTTGCTACACAACAATTAAATGGGTCTTACAATCCAAAAACAATGAAACATCGCCAAAAAAATTTAGCTGATCCACACAAGATAGACCACTGAAAACACGTAGCCCAGGAACAACAGACAACCAAAATTTATACAAGGCTTTATTTCTTTGTATACCTATTGTTATCTAACTTTAAAAGATAAATTTTTGGTTACTGATCAGTAGTTGTAAGAGAGAGAACAGCACTTTTTCTCTAGGTTTATGCGTTTATTTAGAATTTCATTATATTATTCCATTATGTTTGATATAAACCTTCCGGTAGGCAAAGACATGTTTTTTTGCATGAAAGGAGCCGAGATAAAAAGGCAGGAGTGGGTATTATAAGTATGGTTAAAACATATATTTTGAAGAGATTTATTTTTATCTATTATAAGCTGTCGTTATTTTTATAAATATATTAAAAAATTAATGTTGTAAATATGATTTTTTATTAGAAATAAAGGTGGACGACTATAAAATAAAATATTTGGTTTTCTTTTTTGTTGTGTTCTAGATAAGGGTATTGGGGTCTCTTTCAAATTTATTTTATTTTATTTTATTTTTCAATTTAAAACTATAAAATGGAAATATGATTTTAATTGTTATTTTTCTTTCAATTTAAAATTATAAAATGGAATATAAGAAACATGAAATTATGGAGATGAGAAACAAGTACAAGTGAACAATGCAAAAGATTATATTTAGATGACCCAAATTACAATGAGTACAAAGTATTGCATATATACATAAGGAAGAGGCAATCCGCATATGATGTGGATTGACAAGTGCCATATGAAGTGGCACAAATGAGTAGACAAATGTCCTATAGGTGTCAACTTAAAGATCACTAGGAATGTGCAAACCAACAATCTATTTGACCAAGTCATCAACCTTGATGCCAAGTGTTGAGTGACATTTGAGGTGAGATGGAAAGTCTTACAACCTCAAAAAAGTAGCACATGAGGTTTACTAAATTACTTGGTAACCTCTAGAGGTCTAAAAAGTTGCACATTCAGTTAGACAAGATGTTGTCTAACCTTATCAACTTAAGTACACTTAAGTATAGTGAATAGATAAATTATTCACTCTAGCGGTCCCCCTTAAGTGATACTTGGGGAGACTACAAAAGTGCAAATAGATAGAAAATTAGAGGCCATGTTAGGTAACAATGTACAGTGCATTCTCTCACAAATGGATAAAAACATAAATCTAGTGGGAATAAAACTCCTCTCCCAAAAAAAGGAATTAGAAAGATATAAGACTTTTTGAAAAGATGTCCTTTGATGATAGAAACATGATAATGAACTCTTAAAGCATATAGAAGTTGTAAACTCTATTGATGATGAACTAGTGTTTGTTGGAATCAACAAATCTTCAAGAAATGTAGATCAAGATAAGAGATACAAAATCCTACATGAATGAACATATGAACACTATTCAATTAATGTATGGGTGATCTCACAATAGTGGTTTACACTTTTTGGGTGATCTTTATTCTTTGCTGAAATCACATAATTTTAGAAAATATAATGATTTAAGTCTTGAAATGTTTCATTTAAAGGGTTCCAATTGAAAAGGGTTTGATCAAACCATCTTAAATCAAACCCCCTTGGATAGAACCCCACTAGTTTAAAACCATATATATAACGGAGTCTTCTTTACACCTATCAAAATGTTGATAAAAAAACCACTTGATTTACTTTTTGGGGGATCAAGTTAATTCATTTAAAAAACAAATTGTATGTAGTATTTATTATAAGCTTCCTAAAAAGTATAATTTTAAATAAATTTAATTTGATTATTATATGTTGTGAATGTAGGTTTTTCATTAAAAATCAAACTCTATTTTTCACATGTGGAAAAATAGCAGATTATTAAAAAAATTTGAAAATTACTATGCACTTGATATTAATGTACTTGATCCAACAAAAAAATTAAATTAAATTTTGATACATTCAAAAAAAAATTTGTAGTTAGTAAATCATGTTTAAATTATAACTAGTTTAATCTTTGAAATTTAATTAAGAAAAAATATTCAATGAAATGTTATGAAACTAATTCTATGTATTAGACATCGTAGTTACAAATCTAAATTCGAAAAAATTAGAATTTTATCCTTCATAGAAAAAAAGTTGTGTTAGTTAGTAATGCCACTTTTTAAAAATGGTGTCTACTGTTAAAAACTAGATTTCGAAGGAAATGGGAAAAAAAGTGCAATCTGATTCCAAAAATTTTGAAAAAAAAATATTTAGAATTTACAAACAATATCACAAATCACTAGTTTGCATCATCTTCAAATTCCTCACGGTTTAGTCATTATAGGTGCTTGAAAGTGAAGATTTAGTTAAAAAAAATCAATTTAATGTCCAGATTGGCCAAAAATTGTAAACTAGCATTGTGGGATCATTCATACACAAAGTCAATCAAACTTTGTGAAGTTGAAAATACAAATAGTATTGTGATTAGTTTTGTACTAGAATCTCAAAAAATATGATCCACTAAAATAATCCCCCATACAAGAGATCAAGATAGAAGGTTCATGAGGCCTCCCAAAAAGAAGATTACTCCATTGCTTCATTAAAAGAAGCATTAGTATAGCACATCATAGTCCTCCCTTAATGCTAAGAGAAATAAGTAGACAACTGAAATTGAGAGTGTGCAAGGGATGTAAAGATGTACAAGAAAATGAGAAAGTGTGCACTCCAAGGCACACTCACATGAGATGAGAATCACAAGGAGAGATTGTCGTGATGTTAAATTAGGAGGATCCACAATTGTGATGTCAAATCAAGGCTCTACATAAACCCCTAGTACACTTTATAATTTAGCGTAAGTACAAATTTCTCAAATTCCATCCATGTGGAACACACACTCAATATCTGTGGCACTTTATATGAGTGCATTTACAAACGTGTTTGCTATTGAGCTCTATAAGTTTATTGTCATGAGGTGGATTAAGAAGATAGTTATGTCTTCCAAACATCAATAAAAGACAAAACATAGAATTATAACGCCCATTTCGTTTGCAAGTTATTGTGAAATGAAAAAGAAAAACCAATTTGCCATATTTATTTTTAAAAAAAGAAAGAAAAAGACTCCTCTTTTACCAATTTTTAATTATAAAAAAAAAAGTTTGGATTTTACAAATTATTGCAAAATGTAAAGAAAAACTCTCCTTTCACTATTTAATAGTTAATTAAAACAACTAATTGAAATATGACGGCTACAATAAATGTTGACATTTATAACAAATGGCATTCACAATGAAATATTACTCCAAGCAGAGCGAGTTGAGGGAGATTAGGGGAGAGGGCCCAATAGTCGTGCAGGGTCCAATAGGCACGCACTCAATCATAAATATAATACCCAATAGTGGTTTATATAATGTCCAATAGTTGTGATTTGACTACCCATAATTAAACAAAATGTATGCTTTTGATCTAAAAAGCAACCAATCATGCGATACCACATCAGCGCTCAACTACTCATGATGTAATGCACGAGAATTGGTCTCACTATTTTTTGGGGCCTTTTTGGACACCTTGACAAAAACGCATGCTGATGTGGCATCATATTTGATGATGTGGCCCTGAAACCTTAGTTATAAGCAGAGAACTTGCCAAGTAAGCTGCTGTAAAAAATTGGGAGTGATTTGAAATTTCGACGTAGGATAATTAGAAGCACGAAGTTAGGGTGCAAGACTACTGGGCCCTCTCCCCTATTGAGGGTTGATGGCGTGAGGTTGTGCGCCTTCAGACCGAGTCTTCGGATGGCACGACTCAAGTGGACAATGTGGAGGTTAATGAGATGCCTTGCAGATGAAATACCGCAGCTATCTACACCCAACAATTGCTTGCAATTTTAAAGCACAACTTGCATTTTATAAAACTCAACCTGCAAATTAATGGATGCTTGAGGAATGGTCGCACAGGGTTTTGAGCATGTCTCACAGCTTGCACAAAGACAAATCACGGCCTGCAAAACCCCTTCACGAATTGAATCGATGCCTTCCAAACTTGAATCGCAACCTCCAAAATGAAAATCGCCCTTTTCTTCACGGCTCAGATGGCAATGCCAGGGGTGCAAAGATTTATTTATGCTTCAAGTTCCAATGCTGCCCGCTCATGAAAGCTTTCGCGACCTCTAATGAAGAATACACGCCCTCCAAGTGACGGCAGAAACCACACGCCCTCCTGAAACGAGAGTGCAAGTTCAAATGTCGCCTTAAATGCAAGGAATCATGACTGCCAGAGGTAAATCACACCTGAAAAAGAGGAATTTTGTGCCTGAAACAGAGGAAATTTGCACCTCCAACAGAGGAAACTTGCAGCCTGGGGATTAAATCATTGCCTCAGGGTTAAATCGAAGCATGCAATGAAGCAAACAATCCTTCAAACTACCCCTAAATTATGCCTCGCAAGGAAAGGTTGAAGATGCAAAAAGATTGTAGGGGTAGCAATAACAAATCGCGCCTCCAAAATGCCACAGATCGAAATCCCAAATCAAAATCACCCCCCACAAATCGTTGAATTTATGCTCACCTGCAAATTTTTACATAGAGAACAATGAAATCTAACAAAAACACAAAGACTTGAAACTATCTCCCCCAATGCTCTCATACCTTATACGAAACAATAAATTATAGAGACAAGAAACAAACACAAGTGAACAATGCAATAAATTGTATTTAGATGATCTAAATTACAATGAGTACAAACCTTGCATATATACCTAAGGAAGAGGCAATCCACTTATGATGTGGATTGACAAGTGCCCCATGAAATGGCACAAATGAGTAGACAAGTGTCCAATAGATGTCAACCTAAATATCACTAGGAATGTGCAAACCAAAAACTTATTTGACCTCAACTTTGATGCCAAGTGTTTAGTGAAATTTGAGGTGAGATGGAAAGTCTTCCAACCTCAAAAGGGTAGCACATGAGGTTTACCAAATAACTTGGTAACCTCTAGAGGTCTAGAAGGTTGCACATTCAGTTAGACAAGATGTTGTCTAACCTCATCAACCTAGGTACACTTAAGTATAGTGAATAGATAAATTATTCACTCTAACATGGAAAGGTGATTTTAATTGTAATTTGTTTTTTCAATTAAAAACTATAAAATGGAAATGTGACTTTAATTGTATTTTTTTCTTAATTAATACATAATCAAATGGAAAATACAATAAAATAAATTAGCAACTCAAAGAAATATAGAATAGAAGAAATAAACACATAACGTAGTGTTCATATGAAAAAACTTTTTTGAGGAAAAAACTCTATTGAAAAGAAAGGCTTATAAGAAAATTTGGGCAATAAATTATAGAAACTAAATAAAAATAAATAAAAAATTGCACGTATATAATATTATGTTTCTCTCTAATTTAATGTTGAATAAGATAATACGAATATATAAGATGAGTTATCTAACTCCTATAGCACCTCCACTAACTTCTCACACTAAATTTAGGTTGTTCAACCACCTTTATTCACTCCTTCATATTTTCACTCCTAAATATCTATGTGAATTGTATTAACAACTCACATTATTATTCTCACACAATTACACTCATATTAACTTCATAATTTAATTTTATAACACATGCTAATAAAGTTAACTCTAACACCCATGTGAACACTAATTCCTAACAAGGCTCAAGTGTAATTTCCCTTCTTTAAAGAGGCTCAACAATTAATTAAACGTGTTTTCTAATACCATAACTAATACATATTTAAAAATAAATAAATGAATAATAATTAAACTTTAAATACCATAACTAATATATATATTTGAAAATAAATAAATGAATAATAAGCACCAATTTTGGGTCGTGTGTGTGTGTGTGTATTGTCTTGCAGGATAGGTGTGAGAAATTTTGGAGTGGGTTAGTTGGGATGAAAACCTTAGCTCAATAGGTTAGGACAAAATTCATGATGCATTTTGATAAACTTGTTCAAAAATTGTTTCTTTCTTATCCTAGTTTGCAATGTTATCCTAATTAGGCCTAATCTATAGGTGGTTGCCAATCTTTGAGGGATTGCTTTAATACTATATCAAGTAGAAGGTTATTCATGTTGATGCAAAGTGCAAATAAATAATTACAAACTCAAATTTATAAGGTGCAAGAAAACAATCAATAAAGCACAAACACCTATTGGCAAAACAAGGACAAACAACTGAGAGGGGGGGTGAATCAGTTGTCACAGAATATTTAAACTTTTCAATCTTTACATAACTTAATCTCAGATATGATGAATGAATAATAAACCATAGATAATCAACACATCAGAAACACAGAGAACACCAATTTTTTTACGTGGAAACCCTGTTAGAGGAAAAACCACGGTGAATGTTAGTCCACAATATTATACCCTATTAAAAGTATAAGAATAATGGGAATGCACATGCATTCAAGCACACTGCCTAGAACTCACTGCTCAAATATAAAAGAGGACTCATTTTCCAAAGAAAAGTTTGGATTAAAACCATCCAAGTTGTGAACTGAGAAAATAGCTCCTACACAAGCCTAATTATAGTTCAAATTAAGCACAGAAAAACCTTCTTCACTCTTTGCTCAAACTTCTTCACACTCTTCTCAATCTCCTTCACACTTTTCTCAACAATCGAATGATATTCACACATACACACATAGGAGCACACCAAGCACTCTAAGCTTCTTTTTCATACCATACACCGATGAAACAATTGCTCTTGTATATCTGCAACATGAGATTACAACAACTTAGTCGGCCAAGAATATAAAATACATTTTCAATGTCATCCCAAATTTACAAGTAAATTTGCAATGTGAATCCACCAAGGTCGACCACAACATAGTGGAGACCCAAATTAACAACTCCAACACAAAAAGACTTCAAATAATTTCACCTCGAAGATCCACAACACGCTACCACCATCCTGTAGGCCAAGAACATGAAAAACCAAACATATGGAGAAAAAATATTCAACCATGAGCACACCAATCAATGTGGACATACCACAAAGATAGAGAAAGATCTAGAAGCATCCAAAAGTAACATAAACTAACAAAGAAACATCCACAGCACCAGAAACATATAATCTTCACTTAGGAATACTAACATAACCCACAAAAATACTGTCAAAACACAATTATTCACAACGCAAACATATCTTCATGCGAACCTCTAAAACTTCTGGTGGATGAACTAGATACACTCAGCAAAAAACCCTTCAATCCACAACAACTGATCTTCGACGTACAAAACAAGACACCTTCATGACTTTCACAGTTTCACAAGGAACTTGCAACACTTCTTTTAACAATTTTCTCAATATCCTCAACATATACAACCTTCAATACACCAAATCCTAATAGTGTTGACATAAATGACAACCACATATCAGCAACACATCCACAACATCCAACAAAACCAAATTCACATGGTTCACCAAATTGATTACGTCTATGGGAGAAAAGGCGAAATTTCATTTTTATTAACTTTGTTTTTGTACAGTATAGCTACAATAGCATACACATCATAATTATATCATTATCCATGTTGAATATTTGAAGTCTTTTAAGGAAACCCAAAAGACAAACATTGGTGAAAAAAAAGAATGGGAAATGAACGGTCTGACTGTTGGACTTCACATTCCCAACAATCTCCCACTTCAAGTCCAACTATTGTTGCAAACAATGTCGCTCAAAGATGTTCCCCCGCTTTCCAAGGCTTATTGTCACATCTTGACAATGCCAAGAGAAGCCTTACAAAACTCAAGCTTCTCCCTTGAAACTACCTTTGTCAATGCATCAGTTGGATTCACCTTCATATGGATCTTTTCAAATTTGAGTTTTACCTCCTCAATAATAGTTTAGATGAAGTGATATCGCGGCTCAATATGCTTAGTTCGATTGTGAAATATTGCATTCTTAGCCAAGTGAATAGCATTGTTGCTATCACAAAAGAGGGTGAAAACATGTTGTTTACATCCCAATTCACCCAATAATCACTACAACCATATCATTTCCTTTGCACCTTTGGTGAGAGCAATATATTTGGCCTTGATAGTGGAAAGTACAATCATTTGTTGCAATCTAGAAACCCAATTGATTGTTTCCCTGTAAAATGTAAAGACATAACCTGTAGTTGATCTTTGTTTGTCCAAATCACCAGCCATATCGAAATCAACGAAACCTTACAATTGTGCATCTTTTCCACCAAAGCACAAAGCATAATCTAAAGTTCCCTTCAAATAGCATAGGATCCACTTGATTGCTTTCCAATGATTTTTACTTGGATTACTCATAAATCTGCTCACTACTCCCATTGCATGGGCAATGTCAGGACAAGTGCATACCATGGCATATATGAGACTCCCAACAGTTGATGAATATATTATACCTTTCATTTCTTCTTGTTCTTCTTGTGTCTTGAGACACATTGTTGAGGATAAATGAAAGTGATCAATAAGTGGAGTGCTTACAATATTAGCACTCTTTATATTAAACCTACCCAAAACTTTGTCAATGTATTTCTCTTGTGACAATCCGATTTCTCTCTTTTGTCTATCTGAAATGATAGTCATACCAAGAATCCTCATCGCTGCCCCTAAATCCTTCATTGCAAACTTGTGATCCAATTGTTGTTTCAAATGACAAAGAACTCTCATGCTAGTGCTAGTTACTAGCATATCATCAACATAGAGAAACAATAAAACAAACTCACCATTGCCCAACACCTTGAAGTAGACACGTGTATCAGATTCGCATCATGTGAAATGATGCTCAGTCATGAAGGAATCAAACTTTAGGTACAATTGTCATGGGGCTTATTTGAGCCCATACAAACTTCTCAATCTACAATACAAATCCTCTTACCCTTGTTTCCAAAACCTTCAGGTTGGTGTATATATAACTCCTCTTTTATGTCACCATGGAGGAATGTAGTCTTCACATTAAGTTGTTCGAGTTTGAGGTTATACATTGCTGCCAAGCCCAAAATTGCTTGAATAGTGGTCATCTTCACAACCAATGAAAATATATCATTAAATTCTATCCCCTTTTTTTGCTCATACCCCTTCACTACCAACTTGGCCCGATAACATTTCTTGCCTCCTTCCTCTTTCAATCTGTACACCCATTGATTTTTCAATGTTCTTCAATTGGGTGAAAGCTTCACCAAAACCCATGTATGATTGGTCATTAGTGAATCCATTTCCTCTTTCATGGCATCCATCCACTTCTCACAATTGATGTCTTTGCAAGCATCTTTGAAGGTAGTTGGCTCCATTTGATCAGAAATTAGCAAATGATGTATATAGTCATCAAACTTTGTTGGAGTTTGATGCTCCTTGGTGGACTTCTATAATTGAAGAGCTAATTCTTGTGATTGGCTCTCTGTATTTATGACTACAAATTACCTCCTTGTGTCAGTTCCTATGTAGATATATCATTGCCATTTATGATATCCGATAATGGCACATACTCTTATACTTGTGTCCCCTATGCTTGCAAACCTAGAAACACCTTTTCATTGAAGACCACATCCTAACTATGGATTAGTTTATTGGAAATCGAACCCCATAATCTTAAACCATATTGTTCTTCTCTATAGCCAACAAAGACACATTGTTCTGATTTGGGATCCAATTTCATTTTCTTCTCCTTGGGAACGTCAGCAAATGTTTCATAGCCAAAGACCTATAGGTGATTGTAGGAAATTTGTCTTCCCAACCATTTCTTCTTTGGAATGTCAAAGTCAAATCGAGATGGAACGCCTTGGTTGATCAAGTATACAGTTGTGTTAACCGCCTTGCCCAAACTTGCATTCGAGAGAATACACCAAGCTCTCTCCAAAATTGTTTGATTCATCCTCTTGGCTACACCATTTTCTTGAGGAGTGAATGCAACAATCTTGATATGTTGGATGCCATTTTCTACACAAAAATTATCAAACTCCAAAGAGTAAAACATTCCACCATTATTCGTTTTTAAACATTTGATTTTATTTCTGGTTTGATTCTTAACAATGACTTTGAAAGCTTTAAATTTGCTAAATACTTTTGATTTCCTATTTATCATATAAACCCAAACTTTGTGTGTGCAATCATCAAGAAAAGTAAGAAAATGATTTTCCCCTCCAATAGAGGTTACCTTCGTAGGACCAAACACATTTGAGTACAGAAGCTCCAAAGGCTTTGACTTCTTGTCATGTTTAGTTTTCAAAAAATGATTCGCCTTTGTTTTCCATAGATACAATGCTCACACAACTCTAAATCAATAGATTTCAAACTTGGAAGTTGATCCCTTTTGAGTATGAAAGTCCCCTCTTGTTCATATGTTTGAGCCTCTTGTAACCACTAAAGCTCCTTTAGTCACCTTCGAAGTGTTCGAAGAAAATGTGATGCTACATACTTGAGCATCAAGTTGTCTTGTGGAAATTAAATTTCTCTTGAGCTTGGGAACATGTCTCACATCCCGCAACAACCACTTATTTCCATTCTTTAATCTTGGCATCACATTTCCTTTGCCAACAATATCACATGGTTCATTGTCTCCAAGATAAACTCTACCAAGTTTTCCTTCTTGATAGTTATTGAAAGCTTCCTACCATGGATTTGCATGAAAAGAGGCACTAGAGTCCTGTTGATGTGATTTTTGTGACCGCACCAATCAGCAGAACAAAGTAATCCGAAGGCTACTCCATTCTCTCTTGATCAAATAATTTCATGCACTAAGATTGCAAGAAAGTTCGCACGTTCAACTCCAAGGTTCTGAAATGCTATGGAATACCCTCAGTTGGTCTGTTGTGATATGTTGTTTACACGAGGGGACTTACACAATTGTTCATAAGGCTTGCAATTGACAACAGATGGATGATTGGAAGGGAATTTATGCAATGCAGATGATTTAGTAATAAGGTACTTTTTCCTAAAACTAACCAGAAAGATACAAAATTGAATGGCTACAAAGATTAGAAAATCTAAGTTCTATACTAAAGGAGGACGTGGAATCAATCTTGACAGACTTCAACCAAACTCTGCTCCACCTCACATTGGACAGCTTACACAAAGTTGGTGCAATCTTCAAGGGGATGACAAAAAAAATTCAAGCTACAATCCGGCATCAAGATACTATCAAGACAACGCATACCGAGATGTGAATTATAACTGAAATTAGGCTCATAAAATGCTCCAGTTGACCACACAAGGCAAACTTGTTGTCAACAAGCTACTAGTGGTATGGACTAAAACAAAGTTGCCTTGATTAACACCACAAATCCACAGCTAACATCTACTTGCATGAAATGAAAATTACACTACTTTAAGCTACTTTACACTACTTGAAGTGGAAGGCGTGAAGAAATTTTGCTAGCTATTCATAACAAAGATGAATTTCACCATCAATGAAAGATCTTTTATTATGAAAGTTTTCACAACAATCTCTTACAAAATCCTCAAAGGGAGAACTTTCCTTCTCCTTCAAACTATGCTATGCTAAGCTACACAACTATACTATCAATTTCTCTGCTCTAGCCTCTAGTCTGATCTAGTGTCTAACTCTAATCTAATGAGTACAAATGAGGGGGATGCCCCTTTTATAGTTGGCCCAGTCCAATGGACAGCTCAGATTACAATCAAATGAATGGCTTAGATTAAATCACCTCAGCCCTAACCCTAAAAACTGCCAGAATGGGGAGTGGTACAATAAATGAATCAAAGATTCCCACTCACTCCCAAAATAGCAAAGGAAATTAATTCCCACAATCAGTCTTCCAGAAGGTCATCATCCAGAAGTGTGTTTCCATTCTCCTTCTCCCTGGTTGCAAAATCATTGAACCTGGCTAGCACAGCCTCAACCTCCTAAACTGAGATAGGTAGAATATGATCTAGTTGAAACTCTAACACCGTGACTGACTGTTTGTGCCATGTGCAATATTTTCTTCAAGCAATTAAAGCATCTTGCGTACTTTGAATCAAGCTGGAGAAAGTCAAAACATTCTCAAAGTCATCCTGCACAAAAGTCTTCACCTTTGAAAAGAAAGGTGGCAGCCTACTCCTCAATCCATTAGTAGTCACCTCATCAAGATTCAACCGCCTAGCAAAGATTGCCTCTAAGGTATTCAAGACTCCATCAATGATGTTTGTCATAGCCTTCCTGACTCTAGTTGAATCCGCCTGTGCTGCATCAAAGAAACCATGTCCTATGACTACTAAAGAGTACCAGCTGGTAAAGTCATACCTATCACCCTCCTGAATAACTCCATCAATCAACGTCTGCAAGGGAGTATGCATCAATGCCTCCAGACACTGAATAACTTTGCTCTAATAAACATGAGCATCACCCCAGGCCTGATCAACTACCTCTATCCGTGCCATAATGTCGGAAGCTTGTTGGTAAGCATGAGCAAGATCTTCCATGAACTTCTATGTTTTGGTATGAACATGTGTAACCCATTTGTCTACCTCCTATGCCATCTTCCTCAAATCTTCCAATCCACTAACTGATGCTCTAGATAACTCGGTTGGAAGCTCTATCACCAGAATCTCCTGCCCACAAGGACAAGACAAATGTTGCATGTATCCTATCAATGTCTTATGCTCCTTTAATTTCTTGTACTTTCCTTCAATCCTGAGCAATTTGTCCTTAAGTGCCTGATAGGAGTTATCACACTCCTCAATAATCTATGCTCATGTGGGGTGACCTAACTCCATGGTTGTGATCACATAATTTTTCGGTATTGCTTCATCTCAATCACAATTGACTCTTGACACAACTACGTGAAGGGTGCAAGAGCCATCCTCATCAATTGATATCTTTGAAAATTTCCTAGCTCTCTTCTTGGGTGGAGGTGCACTGATCCTACTCAAAAATTCCTCCATCTCTACTGCTAGATTAGCCTCTTCACTGGGGATCCTTCTCATTCTATCTCTAAGCTAATTAGGTACTGCCTGCTGTATATCAAACGGGTGCTCTTCTCGTGATTCTTCCTCACGGACCTCTTCTCTAACTTCATTCTAGCGAGGCTTATTGGCCTAAATGGGCTGAGCATCTCCTGAAACTGCATCATCCTCTAGAGTCATCTCAAGCTCACGCTGGAAGTGAGTGTCAGTAGTAGTTTCATCATCTTCCTGATGCTGATCATCTCTAGTGGGTGTGTTGACACTCTGGCCAACTGATTCTCTTCTTGGTGGTTGATTTTCTTCATCTAACTCCTGCTCCTTATTCAACACATTTCTTTGATCAACGAAAAGTGAAACCTTCTATATGCTTGGAGAACATGTCTCCAATGGTGTGGGCAATTCTAATACAACTCTTGGAGGCTCCGGCTGAACTGGATCCTTCCTTCAAGATTCTAGACCTCGAGTAACCTATTTCTTCCTATTGGTATTTGGTGTCTTGTGATCTCCCATCAAGTTGTAAGTCAAAGGAATTGACCTACTCTTCAATCTGCTCACATGTCTTTCAACTCAGGCTCTAGTAAAAGTCAGGACTAGTATACAAATCCAAATCAACAATCTTTGGCTCTAACCAATCTGGGAGTGGAAGTGGCATGTCTCTCACTGCCTCATAATCTGGATGAAGAACGTTCATGTCCTCATCCACCTGGTTTGGTACTGGAATAATTTCACACTCCCTAATCATGCTCAATGGTAGCCTCGAGAACATTCTTTTCCTGACTTCAGCCTCATCTGATGCACCAGCCCAATAATCCTCAATATTTTCCTTATGCTTGAACTCTTTTGACAATATCCATCTGATATTGCTATGGGGATCATAATGTTGTCTGCTAGTATGATAGGAAAAATGAAAGAACTGAAGCTCATTTTCAGCTTCTTTGGCTGCCTGAAGTGTAGGGCACACTTCATCTGAATTACCCATGATAATCAGGAAGTCAATTCCTCCCTTCTTCTTCCTCTTCTGAATCTTATCATAGGCAATGAGTTGCCTAGATATCTCTAACTTCAAAATTCTATTGGTTGGGTACTTAGGAAATTTGTATGGGTATGAAGAAAAACCTTGCAGCCTAATGTAAGAAAATTTTGGAAATTGAATGAACCAGCACCCATACCTTTCAATCAATTCCTGAGCTTCCCTCGAGATCCTATGATGGGTCCTCTGCTATAGCGATCTCATTATATGCATGGTAAAGGCGTCATTGACTCGCTTGTAATGGGAGGTGCTCATTAGGTGCAGCTATGGACAAGCCTCGTGGATTTTGAACTGATGAGAGCCACAACCAATTGGCTCCTTGTAAGATATTCCCCTATACTTCATCATACGAGCCAACATATAAACAATGTAGGAGCTCATGTAAAATGTCTTCATTCTTCTCAAACTCTGGAGCTGTTCATACAAATTGTCACTAATCATCACTGCCCGGTTGATATGCTCCTTGCCTTCCAGCACGAGGTTGATGTAATAGAACATCCACAGCTCAAAAATAAATTCCTGAGGGCAGACTCCAACTCTACTAAGCATCATGATCAGGTCACAATACTCCTGCTTCAAATCATCTAATATAATCTTCTTCGACAACTTTGTGCGAGAGGGCTTAGGCTTGTTCATCCAGCAAGCATTGATCATGTTAGTGCATCTCTCGAATGTTGAAGCATACATTCATTCAGCACACTCTCTCATCTTATAAATCATCTTCTCGTGCGATGGGATTCCAAATGCTTCGCCAATAGCTGCAAGAGTGAGGTTGGTGAATACTTGACCATCTGATGAGACAATAGACTGATGATCAGGATCATAGCAATTAGCACATTCCATCATCAGCTCTGGACACTAAATAGCTGGCGGGAAACCAGCAGCTGCATACAACCCACTTTGAACAATGTTGTGCGAAGTGATTGAAGGACGATGACTGCCAACTCCCACGATTCGACTTCTAAAGGCCTCCATGTTGAAGGAACCCAAATTTGTGTCAGCCAGCTTGCCCAATTTTGAAGTAAATCTTGACTCTGGCATGAAAGGCCTGCTCAGCTTCTTGATAACAGCCTGCCTGGATGCAACATTACTCTCTCTGCAAGTTGCCCTTACTTTAGCCATCCTGCAAAACAATAAGCAGTCATCAGCAATTAACTTAGAAAAATAAATAAAATATCATGCAGGGGTTGCCAGTCGACTTCTAAAATTGAGAGGTTGCAACATTTATATTTCATTTGCAAACCTCAACTTCTCCTTCAACAACTTTGAATTTTCAATCACTTAGAAAATTTTCAAGCAAGCCTCAGCAACTTCTTTACTTTGATAAAATCAGCCAACTTTGCTTTCAACACTTCACAATGCGAATTAACTTGAGCTTCAACACACAACAATTCCTCTTCTTCTTCAAGTCGAACTTCTTCAACACTCAACTATTTGCTTGCACTGCAATCTCAACTTCAGAGCTAGAATCGAACTTGCCAGCCTGATGGAGAAAAATGAATAAACTCTCAGCTCATATAGCCAAGTCAAATTCTAGAGGGAGCTATCTTTAGCTAATTCATTAAGTCTCCACTACTTCATAGCAGGAATTTGAATTTCCCTCTTGGAAATTTCAACACTTGTCATCTGGCATCTGGAATCTTGACCTTCTAGAATTTCAAAAGATTTACCTTGACTGGCATACTTAGCATTTTTAATTCATTTGAAAACATTCACTTCAACTTCACTCTTTAAGAAATTTAATTCACCAGCTGAAGCTCTAACTCTCAATTTTATTCATCTCTAATTCTAGAAGATTAGTCTCACGAAGAATTCGATCAAATTCATCTAGGCAATCCATTTCAAATTCATTGTCTGAGGCATTTTATTTCAACAACACATTTTATTTTTTTTGCCTTAGAAAAAATTTAAATTTTCCTTAGGAAAATTTCATAATTCAAGTGTCGATCAAATTCTCCATCCTGAAAGTCTTGGCGAAGTGCAGAGGACTTTAAAATCCATTCCTTGTCAAAGATCTTCAATACCCAGAAGAAAATTCCCTTCAGAACGTGTTGAATTCATGGGTCTACAAACGAAGGGGTACATTTAATTTTTGAATTTTAAACCTTAGAAAAAACATTTTTCATCAAATTTAATCCAATTCTTCATCCCTGGGCATATTTTCTTGCTCTGACTTGAAAATTTTTATCAACCTCGCGAAGCTGGCATCCTCCCAACATATCCACTACCAATTTTATTCATGCCTCTGAAAAATTTCACATCTCCTTCAACTTGGGCGTATTTTTCCTAGAAGGTGAAATTTTGTGCCTTAGAATTTTTTTAAATATAATCACTATTATAGCCGAATTTAGGCATCAAGGAGGAATTTTCCTTAGAAAATTTTCTCCATTCATCTTTAGTCATGGCGCATTTTTCCTGTGGAGAGGAATTAACATCAACACTTATATGTTTTTTATTTAGAAGGCCACCTTCTCCAAAGTCTTTAGGGCGCATTTAACACATCATGGAGGATAGTTTCATTTTAACGCCTTCCTTAGTCACTTTCTTAAATTATTCTTCTCACCATAGACCTTGGCGCATATAGCACATTGTGGAGGAATAACTTCAACGCCTTTAGACTTCTTCACCACCTTATGTCTAACATGGGCGCACCTCACATGTTCAGGAGGATTTCACCATGCCATGGTAACTCTTTCATCAACTTCACCTTCACTTGACCACCTTTTACCTCAATTTCATCTTGGCGCATTCAAAGTAGGGAGAAGAAAGTCAACCATTTTGTCCTTTTCCTAGCCCAATGCCTTAGCAACTTTTCACTTGTCTTCATCCTTTCTTGGGCGCATTTTATACATTGAGGAGGATGGGTGCATTCAAAGGGGTAAGGTGGAAGTCAACACTAGGAATATTCTTCTTTTACACAATTCCCTTTGACTTTCCTTGACTCTCTCTTGAATCATGAGCGCATTTTGCATAGGCAAGAGGATGGGCACATATCACATGTGGTGAAGGATGGATCTTTTCAACGCCTTTGACTCTTTTGACTCTTCTAGGCTTGGGCACATTTTGGACCCCAAGGTGGATTTAAAATTTGTCTTTTCTTATCTTGCATGGGTGCATATTAATGTATGAGGAGGATGAACGCCTTTACTTAGAATTTTCTAACACCTTGACCTTTGAAGAGGGTGCATTTAGGGGTGGCAGGTGGATGTAACTTCATGCCTTAGAATATTTGAATCAACTCCTCCTTGTAGTGGGCACATTTGGCATGTGTAGGAGGATTTATCTCAACACTTAGAATTTTCTTCACATCTTCAAGGCAAGCTGGGCGCATTTTGGGGGTGGAGCAGGATGAATTCAATGCCTTAGAAATTTTCATCAATAACTAGCTTGATGAGGGCGCATTTTCAAGGTAGTGAAGGATTAACTTCAACACTTAGCATTTTTTTATCAACTGCCAACTTGATGAGGGCGCATTTTCAGGGTGGAGGAGGATTTTGTTCATACTTAGAATCTTTTAACCCTCTGCTAGTCATCTTAGGCGCATTTACGAGGTCAAGGTGGATAAGCTTCAAACTTAGCCATTTTTCAGTTGTCTGCTCATGCTTTAATACATACTATAAATAGTAAGTCTTCTGATTTTCACATCTCTGAAGCTTAGACTGACTTGAAATTTTAACCACAGGATCCTCATGACCTAGTCAGCCTGTTCATACTGCCATCTCGAGATGACCTACTATTTATGGCACATTTCTAAAGGTGGTTTACTATTTATAGTAACTGCCTGTTTCTAAGACTTCCACAACTCCGTTTGACTTGAAATTTGAATGACGTGACCCTCATTGGATGACCTACCTGTTCACACTGGTGCCTAACGTTGGTTTACTATTTTTAGCCAGTTTTTGGAATTCCTTACTATAAATAGTAAGTGCTATGATTGCCTTCAAATTTTATTGGTGGATAGCTTGAAAGATATTGATCGTAGTGGGATACACCAATTTTCAAAAAAATTGGCATTTTACCCCTCATTTTGGGTCCCAAAGTTGGAAACCCTAATTTGACTTGCATGTATATCAAATGACCTCCATTTGACCTCATTTTTGTGGCACTTCACCCTGTTTGTGGTTCTAATGTGCTAGGCAGCTGCCGGAGTGGACCTGCTAAAAATAGTAAGTCACATAATACTGATCAACTCACTTTACATGTCACACCACTGCGTAGCTTTCGAAAAACCCAGAAGGAATCACTCGACATGCACTGAAAACCTCAACATGCAAACCCTAAAAATAGCCAATTTTGAACTCTAAAAGTCATTATCTCGTTTTGCATGTTATATCACTATGTAGGTTTCTCAAAACCTAGAAAGAATCTCCAAACATGCATTGGAAAACTCTGCATATAAACCCTAAAATTTGCTTCTGAAGGTAAACTACTAAAAATAGATAGTTGTTCATTTCAAATCAAATTTGCAGATGAGCAACTTGATGTATTTTGGATGTAGTGTGACTGAGAGAACTTTAGTAATGCTGAGAAAACACCTTGAATTGTACACTTACTAAAAATAGTAAGTTGTTGGAATTTGATGAAATTTAGTTGGGAGCTTATTGGAAGCATGTTGACAATGTTGCCAACCTCATATCTCAAATTACTCACTTCTTTTGACTTCAAATTGACTAGAAAAGTATAAACCCTAATTCTCAGACTTGGTCAAAATTTCATGTTTAAGCTCACAGACGAGTACAACCCCGGAGAGGCAAACAACAGAAAAGAGACAGAAAGAGAGAGAGAGAGAGAGAGAGAGAGAGAGAGAGAGAGAGATAAAAACCAAAGCCAAAAGACCAGAATGGAGCAAAAATTAGGGGGTCCCCATTTTGAATGGGGCGATGTGTGAAAAGGTCACAACAAGTCCACCACCCATGAACCAGCTATAGTTTCGCTTGTTGACAAGACTAATGCACCTTCATCTTGTTCATATGTGGTGTTAACTTTGTTATCCTTTAATAGATTTTTCACTTTCTTGTACGACTAGCAATTCTTCTTCGTGTGTCCTTTACCACAAAAAACAACCTCCATTTCTTCTTCTAGGCTTAGAACTCTTTGTAGATTTTGATCTCCTCCTCTCATTATTTTTTCCTCTATCTTGATGTTTCCCTCTATTGCCAAAAATCAAGGCATCACCTGATGAGTTTCCTTGATTTTTTCTTCTCATGTCTTTGCTAAGAAGAGTGGCAAGAACATCATCAAATTTCAATGTTTTTTTTCCCAACACTGAATTACTAATTTCTATCACCACTCCTTCCCAACTATTTGGTAGAGAGCACAACAATAATATGGCTTTGATTTCGTCATCCAAATTTATGTTCGCAGAAATAAATTGACCAATTAATGTATTGAATTCATTTAGGTGATTTGTCATGTTACCTTCTATCTTTAAATAAAAATTTCTATGAGGAAAACCTTTGTTAGAAACCAAGATCTAAAATGCAAACTAGAAAATAACCTTCCACAAAGAGAAAAAAAAAAGTAGAGAGATTGCATGAAGATGTGCAAATTGATATATTCGAAGTAAATGATAATGATTTGCTTTATACATCAAAGATGCATAACCCTAATCTTATCTTGAGCAACAAGATAGCTCAACAAGATAAGGATGAGAATAATAAACCTAGGAATTAAATATTACTTAAGTAAAGTTATGCAAGTGTAATTAAATATTAATTACGCTAACACCCCCCATAAGTGCAACTTAGGGAGACTAAAAAAACATGCACCTAAAAACTAAGATGAATGCAAGAAAGCATGAATGGGTCTTGGCAACAAGGCCTAATCAAGTACCCAAGTACAAATGCAATAGTGAGGTAGAGAAGGAAAACCTAGTGGGAAAAAACCCCCTACAATGAGATGACTATTGCAAAGAAGCACTGGAAGAACACCGTGGAGTAACATTGGAACCGCAATCTGACAAGCAAGGAAAGATACTTTTGTCTACAAGAAACCAAAAATGGAATCATAATAATGTGACAACAAACCCGATGCCACGGAACACTGGAAAGCTCACAAACTGGAACAACCCTAGAATATGTGAAGCAATAGTAGATGAAATGATGATAGAAATTGGAAACTGTGTATCTTGATGTCGATGTCAATGCCAAACTGTGACTAAAACTCTTCCATGGGAACAAGTACCATAAAGACTCTGGAACATTAACCATACAAACATGGCCCTGAAACTGAGAAGGATCTGAACCAATGTGGATCAAGAAACATAAACTCTCAATTTAAAGTGTGAATCGATGTGATTATGATATGTGTCAATCAAGAGCAAAAATGTGGCCAAAAGAAACTAATAAACCAAATAACCCATGCGAGTTTCCAATAAAACAAGATGAAGATGGAGATCAAAGTGCATGCACACTCTAATCATAATTATTATGCAAGAAACCCCCCTAATGGAACTTTATCTCAGTTTATTTAGTATAATAACCCAATTATTTTAAAAGGAGAGAATACAAAAAATGCATAAATATAAAATAAAAATAGACCTCATATCTATGTAGATGACTGAACCATCTTTCCAATGCCGCAAGAATGACGAAAAAAGGATCACCGAGTCAAAAGATATGCCCTCCGGAGTGAAAACAACATCTGTGTTCAAGGACTTGAAAAAAATCTGGAAAAAAACATGGCAAAAAAAACCTACACCACTGGATTGGTGTCGAAATCAGCTTTCCAATGGTATTTTTTTTGTGAAAAAAGGACATCGTACTCAAAAAATACACCCAATTTAGTGAAAGTTGCTCGAAAATGGCTAATAAGGCCTACAGGGCCCCCAAGGGGCTAAAAAAAATTCGGCCCCTAGTCCTGTGCACGACTAGGGGCTAGAGGGAAGGTGTTGGGGACAGATCCCTTGGTTGCCCATATGACCGTGAAGGAAGCTGGAAGGCCCGACGGGGGCTGGGCACATAGCGCCCGGTCCCCCATATGATCAGAGCCTATGCTCCAAGGGTCCGCAGGATTGAACAGACTTGGCCGGTGAAGGAGGGCAACTGACTGGAGAGGCAGGTCGGCGGCGGTGGTTGGTTGGTGGCTACCCAGTGGCAGACCTAATTTACTTTGTGAGCATTGGCATGAAAATTGAGAACCTCATTTTTTTAATTTTCTTAATTTTTCGTGCCTCGGAAAGAGAGTTGGGGAGGTCGTACGGCCTCCCTAGCAAAATTTTTTTTTCCTCAAAAACAACTTTCACCAAAATTGACGAAACGAAAGGCAATCTTAGGGTTTTTGGCCGCTACAAACACAATGGTGACCTTCGTTTGTGCTCAAACTACTCTGAAAAATTGGCTACCTCCAGAGCTTGCAAAAAATCTCCCAACTTGAAACCCTCATGGATCTGGCAAACAATGGCCAAAATTTGCAAAATAAAAGCCAATCCTAACTTTTCCAAACGCTCTAAATCCAATGGTGAAGCCCGATCAAATCCAAAATACCTCATAAATGAACTCAAGGCATGATACCCTCGAGGAATCTCGAACAAACTTTGTAATGATTTTCTCAAAAAATCTGAGAAGGGGTTGCAAATCAAGGCTCTGATACCATGTTAGAAACCAAGATCTAAAATGCAAACCAGAAAAGCCTTCCACAGAAGAGAAAATCAGAAAAAATAAGAGCTTTGCAAAAGATGTGCAAAATAATATTATTCAGGAATTCAGAATTATATGATAATGATTTGTTTTATAAAAGCAAAGATGCATAACCCTAATCTTATCTTGAGCAACAAGATAAGGAAGAAAATAAAAAATCTAAGAATTAAATATTACCTAAGTAAAGTTATGCAAGTGTAATTAAATATTAATTACACTAACAACCTTGTTTGAATTGGAGACCATCTCATACATAGTAGACAACTTATCCCACAATCCCTTTTGTTGTTTTCTCAATTGCAACATTAAATAATACATTACTAGATAAAGAGAGGATGATGGTTGCTCTTGCTTTCTTATCCATTCTCTCTCACTCCTCATCAACCATCATAGTTGGCTTTCTAGCTTTGCCTTCCAGCATAATATTGAGGTCTCTTTGAATCAACAATGCCTCCATTTGCATCTTCCACATCCCAAAGTTCTATCTTGAGAATTTTTTGATTCTTAATTTATCTGCCTCTTCAATTTTTTTAGAATTTTTTTTCGTAAATTCCCAATCGACTTCTTCAATAAGCTCTGATACCAATTGTTGATGCAAAGTGCAAATAAATAATCACAAACTCAAATTTATAAGATGCAAGAAAACAATCAATAAAACACAAACACCAAATTTACGTGGTTCACCAAATTGGTTACATCCATGAGAAAGCAAAGGAAACTCTTTTTATTAACATTGTTTTTGTACAATACAACTACAGTAGCATACACATCATATTGGTGAAAAAAAAAGAATTGAAAATGAACGGTCTGACTATTGGACTTCAAATCCCCAATAACTCACATGTTGATTTAAACTTTCTAGTTGCCATTGGATCATAAAGAAAAGTGTTGGAAATTTTATTTGGTTATTGGCTATTATCAATTAGAGATCAAGTGACTTCAATTGTCATCAATAGGGCACACTTACCTTCATTCTAACCTAAAAATCATTGCTTAAAATCAATCACAAGGGGTGCACAATTGGCTAGATTTAAGGGAAAATTTTACCATCCCAAGCACAAAGCCATACCATTTGGAGTCTTTCTTGCACCCTTCTAGGGGTATTGATTTATGTTGAGAACTAGATTAGATCATACCAGACAGTTTGCAAATTTTATTAGTCAATTCTAACCTTGATTAGGCAGTACACCTTATTGCAAGTATGTGCAGTTGGTGTTGTCATTGGTGTCAACTATATGAGTGGGAGATTGTTGCAAGAGTGTGAGTAGTTGGTATTGACTTGATGTAACGCCCCGCCGTGTGAACCCCAAAGGTCAATTAAACCATAATTACTGCACAATTTTTTTTTTATAAAAGTAATCATAACATACATGTAATACACATTAAGTCATGACATGAATTTCATTTAAGTAGATTCATTCACACATACATCCCTTGGGGTACACGAGGAGTCATTACGAGACTTAAATCCACACAACGACAATAAAGAATAAAAGCCAAAGATATAATCCATAACATAATAAACATTAACAAATATAACACATACATGATAATCATTGATAAGAAACCATCTGTGTACATAAATACCACATATGCATAATTAACTTAACA
Source organism: Sequoia sempervirens (assembly GCA_007258455.2). NCBI lineage: Eukaryota > Viridiplantae > Streptophyta > Pinopsida > Cupressales > Cupressaceae > Sequoia > Sequoia sempervirens. The sequence continues at coordinate 41,909 of VDFB02052613.1, read as the reverse complement.
CATTGAATAATAACTGCCATGGCCATTATCCACACCGAGTTTAACATTACATTACAGTACAAATTTTAAGAAGTACAATGATACAAAAGTGTTTCCAATCATGAACGGAAACCATCCAACAAAATAACATGATGCACAATATCATAACTGGCTCCAAGACAGATACAACTCTGGAGTCGCCGCAACAACACCAATCCGCACCTCTCGATCCTCAACTGGGGACCCAATGGGGTGCTTAGCACGTTCCACCCGACCATGTGAGTCCGAAGACCCACCCCCCATGCTAGGAGCTAACAAGAAAGAGACCTCAACCAAGAACATCCAAGCAGGGAACCACAAGACTCAACACCATACAAAAGTATCATAAAACTCAAGAATTACAATGACATAATCAACAACATCCAAGAGTCAACAAAACAACTTAAAATCATAAATCTCATTATATAAATCAAAGCAATGACCAGTAAACAAGTAACCAAAGGATGATCATGAAATACTTCCAAATCAAACTGAAATAATAAACATAATACAATTCCAAATTTTAATTAAACAATACAATAACATTATATCACAGTACCATAAAAATACGAGACCGTAAATCAAATATAAATGAGATCAACAAGACCACAAAGTATACTAAAGATGTATTGAAACAATAATCAATTTAAATCAATTCAAACAACAATCTAAACCAACTCCCATAACCTACTTCCAGAGGAACACAATAAAGTAAACACATGGGCAACTAGGGGAGAGTGTCATCGCTTAGTCCTACATGGGCTATCCTGTGCTCTTCCTCCCAACTGGAGGCGCCGGTCCCATCTATGGCTATCCTGTGCCCTTCCTCCCAACTGGAGGCGCCAGTCCATAGGGTGACTCATGCGGAGCCATAGACCTCTCGTGAAGACGAGGTCACGACCTTGCCAACCACGACCTTCTTAGCCTTCCATTAGTCTGTGAAAGCACTAATGAAGACGAGGCATCCATTTTTTTAAATCTTATAATGATATTACTACCCAACCCTCCTAAGTTAATTATTAGGTTTTCACTTGATTACTAACTCACTTGTGGGTTATCCTGTGCCCTTCCCCTTAAACGGGGCGCCGGCCCCCACGAGGAGCCACTCTCCCTAGAGACCCAACAACATCAAACCAAAACCAAGGGTTGTACCATCATAATTTGATCAAAGAATCACGACATAAAAGCATGTGAGGCATTACCCATCTCGCTAACAAGTACAAAATCAGAGTCTCACAAAGTTTCGTACAACCCTTTCAAAGTAATGATACCAAAACACTTGCCACTTCAAGGCACATAAAAGAGAGAACATCAACTGACAATCATCTCAAGCCTTTGGAAGCCAAAAAGAATGAAAACCCACAAACAAGGGTAAAATGAAGCAACAAAATTTTTTCCCCAATAATTCCAACACAAAGATAAGATTTCCTCAAATATGAGCTTAACTCCGAAAAGCCACACAAAGAAAGTTTCGTCAAACCCCATCCACAAATCAATCAACTCTAAAACACAAATACAATCCATAAATCCACAATGGTGTCATCTCAAAAAAAGGAATCATAGAAGAAAATCACTCAACATCCAAAAGCCACCAATTAGGCTTTCCACGGGAGACCTCAATTTTCTCCTCACAAGAGTCCCTTAGAGTGGTACGTAAATCACCTTCGTAAAAATCAGCAACATGATAATGACAACAATAATCCATTTACATTCCCAAATAAAAACCAACCTACTCAATAACAAAACAATTACAATCTCAAGGTTCTAAATAACTATCCATATAAGAACCTCATTTAATAGAAACTCAGATTGTCATAAAGACTAACTAACAATCCAAAAGAAATAATTAAAAATGAAAAAACTCAATTCAAGGGACAATTTTAAAACTCATTTTCATAATAACACTCAATTCAAGGAATAATTTATTTTGTTGATTCAAGTTTATAAAACTACCATAATGAAGTCAAATAGAGTTTACTATAATACTTAACCATGGCCAAGGATACACAATTCCATAAAAGTTCAGTACAAACACCCATAACATGATACTCAACAATTACTTAATTAGAATATACAATTAAGAGAATCATTGTTCCTAGTAAATTTCTATAAGATGCGAGGAGTTAGATATTAAGATAATATTTATTTAATTCTTAAACTAAAAGGAATATAAAAGAATTAAAAGATATCACGAAATTAGTACTATAAAAATTAAATCGCCAAATAAGAGAACATATAAGAAAGGGTCAATATATACTCCATATTTTAAATTTTTCATTTAAATAAATCCCAAGTTAAAATCTTTAACCTACCTTTCCATTCTAACTTAGATACAATGATTAATAATAATATTCTGAAAGAACATATGGTAAAAGATACACAATTGTATTATTTAAGAGTTCAGTACAAATACGATACTCAACAATTAGAATTATAAGGATTTCTATTTTATTTATTAAATAAATTCTTCTTTGACTACATATAATAAAAATCAATTCTCTTTTTATTCCTAACTAATTTTAAAATCCATTAACTACTTCCTTATTTAAATACTAGAACACACTAAACATTTCTCATAATTTAAGAAACAAGCATTCATATATATAACACCTACTTGAGTTCGCAATCATTTAATTTAAAACTCCTAAATTGAATTATTATTCCCTTAATTCTACAATTCCATTATAAGGGAGTACTATGAACTCAATATTCTAGAAAATAAATGTCTTCATTAATTCATATTCATTTTTTCGTTATTCTAAGAGAAACTAAACGAAAGCAACGAGTTCAACCAAATTGTCCTTCCTACTAAAAGGCATAACAAATTATAATAATATATGTTTATACATTCTAAAATATAACTAATGTAGTTAAGTGATTTAAAATCTCATCCTACAAGAGCCATAACTTCACTATACAAATATTTCACCAAATACCTTGCTTCGATATTTTATCTCCATAATGAAGGTATATTTACTTACCTATTCATATACCGCCAAGGAGACTAACTTATGATAATGCAACAACTATGGAAGAGTCTCTGGTTTATCAAAGGAGAGTAATTTCTAATTTACTTATTGAAAAGTTCTTCTAATTTTGGATCCACATTCTTATACTAATTTGAACAAAAACTGAGACAGGTTGACAATAAAATCAGAGAGATTAATTAAACCTTTAAACTTCCTATTATGTTCAGGTACGCGGCTGAGACAATTGACAAAAGAAATAAGAGAAAATATTTAATTTACTACACCCATGCAATTCTAAAAGTTGCAGCTGTGAAAGGTTACCAAAGGTTTCAGGGAGACTATTTAATCTCAGCTCTAAATGCCGCTACAGTAACAGGTTGCCAAGTATAATAGAAAGTGACTATTGGAATTTGAAATATTGCCACCTACTTGCATTATTATCAAATTCAAAATGTTATCTACCAGTCAGAAGGGAAGGAGAAAGGTGAGGTGCAAATAAGTGGCTTGAGAGGAGGAGAAACAATGAACAACTTTTTCTGTTTTGAACTAGACAAATTTCTGTTTGGTGGTGAGTTCCAGAGACGTGCCAGTTTGGAGGATAAACTTCACCACGATCAATGGGAAGCTCTTTGTTATGCTAGTAAAAGACAATATTTTATTTTCAAGCACTGCAACTGTGATAGATTGCCGACAGAATCAAGCAGGTTATTTAATCCTTTAACTCCTTATTAAGTTCAGGTGACTGATAAAAAGATGGTTTGAGTTTTGAGATTCCAGCCATGCCAATTAAAGAAGACAATTGACAGTAATTGAGGAATTAGTTACTATACATGTCAAGGCCGAAATGGGGTCTTGGAACAGATTTGTGCAACAATCAATAGCATAGGGGATCTATGAGGTTCAAGATAGACACACATGTGAACTAATAGACAAAGCACAGGAACCAACTAATGTATGCCTCAAGAAGACAAAGGATGCATGAACCATTAAATATAGGTGGTCTAATGGAATGTCGTCACTTAAGATACTTAACAAATTGTGTTGTGCTGATGATAACACCCAAGAGAAGAGAAAAGACCAAGTTTGCAAGAAATGTATTTCGATACCTTATCAAGCAGATTTTACTTTAAAGGAGTTATATTCAAACCAAAACTCCCTACTATTGCTACTTCAAAACTCTACGATATAAAGAGCAGAGAAGATCTAAAAGGAATAATAGGTTTTATAGCTACTATATTCTTAACTAGCTTGAGATATCGCTATCTTATTTAAATAAAATTATGAAAGAACTAATTCTTACGGTTATAATTGCTCATATGAGAGATTTCGAAGGAGTGTAGACTAAAGTTGGATGATACGCCTCTGAGGTGATTTCTTGTAGATCAGAGATGACGAAATTAGTGTCCTCCTCCCCTATCAGTCTGCGTTGTGGACATCTTTGCAGCAGTCTTTGGGAACTAAGTTGAATTTCAGTTCTGCCTATCATCCTGAGACTGATGGTCAAACTGAGAGGGTTAACCAAGTACTTGAGGATATGCTTCGTATGTATGTCATGGATCAGCAATCACGTTGGGAGGACTATCTGTACTTGGTTGAGTTTGCATATAACAATGGGTACCATAGTTCTATTGGTATGGCTCCTTTTCAGGCTTTGTACGGTCGTCCTTGTTGTACTCCTTTGAGTTGGGATCGGCTGGAGGACAAGGTGCTTCTTGGGGCCCGAAATGCTTAGAGATATGGAGCAGCAGGTGTATCGCTTTTGGGAGCATCTTGTAGCTGCTCAGGATAGACAGAAGAAGTATGCTGACGCTTATAGAGTTGATCGGCAGTTTGCAGTTGGTGATCGGGTGTTCCTTCGAGTGCGCCCGCGGAAGAGCCCTATTCGTTACGGAAAGGGTTCGAAGCTTGCACCTCACTTCGTTGGACCTGTTGCTTACCGTTTAGCCTTGCCACCCAGTTTGTTGTGGATCCACGATGTATTTCATGTTTCTGTTCTTAGATCATATTTTCCTGATGTTACTCATGTTCTGGATTGGAATGCTCTTCAGGTCGAGGACAGGCAGTTGGCACTCGAGCCTGTGGCCATGCTTCAGCGTCGGCGACTTACCCTCAGAGGCAGAGAGATTGATCAGGTGCGGGTTCAGTGGGACCCGAATGATGAGGCTTCAGCTACTTGGGAGGATGCCTCTTGTATCAGGGATTCTTATCCTTATCTTTTTACTGGCTTCCAGGAGTAAGCCGAATTTTAGGGGGGGAGGATGTAATACCCCTCATGTTATTGCTTGATTTTTGACATTCTCTATGGTTTTTCTTGGCACATTGTGGTTTTGATGATACTGTTGATATTATGTTGTGGTAGCTTAGACTGTTACTGATTATATACTCTTATGATGCCATGGATATTATGATGATATTTTATTACGATTGTTTTGATGAAATTATTTGGAATTCAGTAGACTAGAAAATAGTAATTGATGATATTGATGAAAATTAATGTAAACTTATAATGCTTTAGGTGATGATATGAATTGGTGAGGGGACAGGTAGCATCACTCATTCGCGAGCGCCCTGCTACACTGCAAATCCTTCTCACAATGCTTTGTAATTGATTTTATGTATGTATATTGTATATCACCTTGTTGGATGCAGGCTTTGCAGGAATAAGACTCGATTCCACCTATTTCGATAGGTCTGGGCGAGCATTGAACCAACCCAACGATAGGAAGTTGAATAAAGGTGACATGAAAGTAACTTTGTTCCAAGGTGTCAACAGTCTTGTACCTTTTTGGTTTGTGCGTCTTGGTCATAGTCATTGTGTTGTTGCATTGGTCTTTGTATGTTATTGTGATTTTATGATTTATCTAATGTGGTGTATGGTTTTAGGTTGTGATTTAAATAATTAAGCAATTAATAAAATAAAAACATAAAATAATAAATAAATAAAGCAATGGATAAATATTAGTAGTAGTGGTGAAAATATTACATTTATTTTGAATCTTACAAATGGTTGATTTTAATTATCTAATAAAGTATTGTGGAGATGATGATTATATAAAAGTTCAATTTTGTGGATTTAAATTTATTTAATTTTAATCAAATGCATGATAAAAGAAAATGAAATGTAAATGCATGAAAAGGCAACAAAAGGAATTAAAGGGATTAATAATTATTTTGATTTATTTTCTTGAGATGTGACTTCTGGGATTCACGGGAAGAGGAAATTGAAAGGGTTTCCTGGATATTGATTTTAAGAAGGGGTTTTCTTTGGTTGAGGGGATTGTTCGAATGCTGGAGAAATTTTGCTTTCAACCATTTTCTGTCCTTGGTTTCTTTTTCTATTTTCTGGAGAAATTATTGAAGAGGAAGAAGGATTTGGATCTGTTGCTGGGAAAGATCGGCAGCAAGGAATTAGTTCAGCAAGAGGGATAAAGCTTCTACAGTTTTCTTCAAGCACAGGACGCCAGGTTCTTTTCTTTTTAATTATTTATTCTCTGTTAAAATAGGAATTGTTTCTCTGTGTATGAAATTTTCATCTAGGGTTGGAAATCAAAAGTTTGTGGAAGGAAATCTTTTGGGATCATTGTTTAATTAATGGAAATTTATCTAGGGATTGGGATTGTTATATGTTAAAATGGAATTTTTAGGGGATTCTGGAATGCTGATTAAATGAATTTAAATTGATTTATGATTTAATGTCTTAATCCATCTTTGGTGTACTTTGTGGTTTTGTATGATCTTATTGTTATTCATGATCTTGTACTCTTATGGTATTATTATATAATGTTATTATTATTTTTTTTGTAATTTGGAGTATTGTGTTATGGCTCTATGTTGGTACTTTTTGTATTCTTGTACGTCAGTCTTGGTTAGTTGGCATTCTTGGTCGGAGTTACTTCTCTGTCACCTCTTAGCACGGGGGTGGTCAGGTGGAACGTGCTCCGCACACCGTTGGGTTCCCCATCAGCGTTCGTTGGCATAGTCTTATCCTTTTGAAGAATTGTACCAGTTGATCTTCATGTATTTTGATAATCTTGTATATTGTATTCATCCCACATGATTGGGAATCATGATGTAACTATATTGATATGATGTAAAGTTTGAAAGATGTTGTAATGTAGTTATCAACCTTGTAACTTTATTTGGCTATGTAATTTCTCATGGTTTTATCTTGTGGTGGAATCTATGTATGTATATATATCTAATCTTGTCATTAATAGTTCCTTTGTACTTAGAATGTTATCTTGAGTTGATGTGTTTGTAAATGATATTTCGATATGACCTCGTGTGCCCCAAGGAACATAGTTGATTATGTTATTGGTATTGTAATGAAGTTTATGTTCATATACATGATTATTTAATATTGGTTATATTGATTTATTGTTGTTCTTAATATATATATATATATATATATATATATATATATATATATATATATATATATATATATATATATATATATATATATATATATATATATATTTGTGCTTTAATGTGGTTGTTCTTTGGGGCTTGCACGGCGGGCATTACACTTGATGTTTTCTCTGATGATACTTTGATTAGTTTCATTATGTTGTCATTAGTAATCTATTGGTGTCAACCTCTAGTGTTGATTTGATAAGATTTTACCTATGGATGTGTGGTTGAGTTGGCTTGATGGTGATGAGGAAGTGTTGAAGATGTGTCTTTAGTGCTTGGTTTCCAAGTGCTTTTGAGAAAATCTTGAATAAAAAGAGGAAACAGTGTGTTGCAGTGGCATTCTATGTTGCAGAGTAGTGTTCTGGTTTGGCTCTAAATTTCTTCTATGTTGAAGGTCTACTTGTGTGGTTTGGATATGTTGATCAGAGGTGTTTAGAGGTATTGCATCCAGAATTTGGTGTGTTGGATTGTTGTGCGGAGGAAGTTGAGTTCACTAGTGTATGAATTGTGTATCATAGAGGTGTCTGGGAGAAATGTTTTTTCTCCACATTTCCTTGTAGAGTGGTTTTAGGTCTTGTGGATCTGAAATGGTGTTGATAGTGTTTGCATCTTTCTCCAATTGAAGTTGATTGAGGGTTGGTGCTTTGAAAGTCGGTTTGTTGAGTTGCAGTGTATGGAAAAATTATTTGAGTGTATTAGGTGTGTACATTCTTCAAGTGAAAGTTGTCATGAAGGAATTTGCTGGTATTCAAGGTGTTTGTGGAATATTCTAGATTGTGTTCAAGCATGGTGTGTGTTCTGTGATTTTTCTTTGATTTGAGGAACCATGTACTTAAATGTTAATAGTGTTAACACAGGTTTGGCTGACCTTGGGTGTTTACACTAATCACTGATACATTTGACTCCAAATTCTGATGAAAGTTCATCAAAATTTTGACAAACTTTCGTTGGAATTATTTCGTTGATTTTCCAATGAACTTTGAAATGTCAAAATTCTGACCTATCATCGTTGGCTGGGTCAAATTTTTGACGTTTCAAATTTCGTCGAAAAATCGATGAAATAATTCCAACGAAAGTTTGTCAAAATTTTGACAAACTTTTGTCAGAATTTGGAGTCAAATGTATCAGTGTTAATTGTGGAGTTTCTTCGGTGTTTGTGGAAGCGTAGTGTGTGGCATGTATGAGTGGATTTAGGTCCTAGCTAAGTTGTGTTGTGGTTCACCTTCATTTCATTCCACCATGGGAATTTTTTGGTGTCGACCTAATCTAAATTTGCCCGATTGAGGTGTATAGCTAACCTTGGAGAATGTTTACAAGGTTGAAGATGGTATAAATATGAGTTGAGTTGCTGAGGGATGACAAGATAGAGGTGTGTGATGTGAATGATGGGAACTACAGAGTTGTGAGGTGCAAATTTGTGTAGTGTAGTGTGAGCTTTCATGTGTTAAATTACTGGATTCGGTGAGTAGAAGGTGTATACAATCTTCAATAAGACTGCAAAGATGTTGATGATGTTGTGGTGGACTTTTACATTGCATTGAGATGGATTTCTTATTGTAACACTCTTCTCTATCTTCTTTTCTATTCTAGCAGTGACCCTTTCTTTCTTTTGGGTGGTGAGCCCTTTGTAATCAGTGTTGATATTGCTTTATATTGTGAGAAAATCCTCACTGCGGTTTTTCCCTTCTTGGTTTTTCCACGTAAATCTATTGTTTCCTTGTGCATAGTGTTGTCTTGGTTTTGTTTATGTTATCTACTTTCATGATAAATTATTCTAACAGATTAAGGGTTAATTAAATTAATTTGGATATGAATGTTTGTGAGGGTTTTGAAGTTTTAAGGTACAATTGATTCACCCCCCCTCGGTTGTCTTGTGCACTCAACACACCTCTCTTCATGTATACCATATAGGCTAGGATAGCCATCCCAGTCCTATACTACTATAAGACATTATATCAACATTTCTTATCAACCGTTGGATAGATTTTGTAACAATTTCATATCTATTTAGTTAGTCTTAGTAGACTACACAAGTCACATGGTATTTCCAGGTTCATCTATACTTGTTGATTTCATGTTTTTCAACAGTTATACTTAGATTTTTAAATTTCCAGCAATCATACTTTGAGAGAGAATTAATAATAGAGATTTTTATTATATTTTGTGAGACAGATTTGCATGCATATGTGTTATCATGAAATCTAGCAGCACTCGTTCCACGGATAACCCCCCTACGAAACTTGTTCGTTTCCTAGGATTCATGAAGTTCAAGTACGCATAACGAAGTGATTTTTGAGCCACCTTGAAATTCATTCCTAAGTCTCGAATAGTTAATTCGATCATTCCCCCATGTTTGCTTGGTGAAGACCTTCGAAACAAGATCCTTCACGAAGTCTCACTGTCTGTACTTAGTGAATTACGAAAAATGCAGTGGCACTGAAAAAGTGTGCTCCTACCCTGAAGCCAAAATTGGCTAAGTACAAAAAGTGCAATGGCACTAAAATTTAGCGCCCCTACATGAAGTGAGATTTTCTAAAAATGCAATAGCGCTAAATTTTAGCGCCATTACACTTTTCTTCGCCACTTAAACTTTTTTATGGTCTTGGCACGTTTCTTCATGATTTCGCGTTTTTCGTCAATCGTGCCACTTTTCGTGCCTAAATTTATTGCTCGACTTGAGTTAGGTTTTTAATTTTCCTTTTCACTTAAAGGTGTTTTAATTCGCCATTTTTCATTGTTATGATATTTTGGCTTTCTTTTCTTCTTGCTAGGCGAAGTGCTCTTCAACCTGCAAAAAAACATTTTTGAAGATTTCGCATCCTTCCTCCAGTACTCTCCGCATTTGGTCTTGGTAAGTCGTTGTCTTTGCTTTGTCTTTATTCTTCTTTCATTTCTGTATTTGTTCAAGGATTAACATATGCGTTTGTTCTTGTTTTCTTTATACGCGTTTTTGTTTTCTTTTCTTTCTTCCCACGCGTTTCTTTCCTCCCATTCGCGTTTTCCTTTCCATTCGCGTTCTTCTTCATTTTGCATGTTTCTCCACATGCATTTTCTCTTCATTTGCATTTCTTTTCTCCCTATGCGTGTTCTTCTCCATTCGCGGTTTTTCATTTCTTATCCTCATGCTTTGGAACCCTCACTTTTTTGTTTTGAATTCGCGTTTCTTTCCTTCCTCTTCATTCGCCATCTCCTCTATGTGCGTCATTCTTTGAGAACTTGTTTTTCTCCAACATTTTTTGTGTTGCAATTTCTCTTTGTCTCCCTCTCTATACGCTTTGGTGCGAATATTAAAGAGATCTATCATTTTGAAAGAAAGTTTCCTTAACACTTGAATACTTACACAATGGTGAATAGATGAGTTTGAATTGTAATTCCATCAAAAACAAAATTGCCATGCATGAGCGCAATTTTCACACATCACTGCATTTGTTTTATCCAAAATGTGCTTGAAATGCTAAAGCGCCAAATTTTAGTGCCTTGACATATTGAAACATGTCAAAAAATTTCTAACTCTGAGAAATGTAAGGGCGCTAAAATTTAGCGCCCTTGTATCAAAAGTGAAATTTCTAGAGATGTAAGTGCGCTGAATTTTGGCGCCCTTACACTTTTTCCAGTTTTCTACAATCCTTTTCAGATGAGCTTCATTTTCAACTAGTGCACTCCTGAGCCTTGTTCCTTCCGTTTTTGTGCATCATTTTGTGAGCCTTGTCATCCGCTCCATGCTTTCCCATCCTCGTTGCTCGCTTCACGCATTCCCATGTTTCCTAATGATTAATGTTTGTTCTAGCTAAACGAATTGCAGTCTCTTTTCAAAGATTGTCAAGTCAGAGTGATCAAAGTTCTAGTTGTTTTTGATGATTTCTAGTAAGCCTTCATCTTCTTTGAAAGCAAAAGGAAAAATGAAGTACAAATATCAAGGTGTCTATCCACCGACTGTAGTGCTCTCCAAGGTGGAAGAGATAAAAGACACGGAGGTTGGTCATCAAGACTTGGTTGATTTCGTAAAGCAAACAAAGACAAAGCCTCTTCCTAATTCAATGAGAGCAATCGTACACAGCAACCTTCATTTGGTGGCAATGTTTCCTATAGCTGCGCATAATACAGAGTTTGTTCTTCAGGTTGCGTCTCACTACATCAGAGAAAGTAGGAGTGTGATCGATTCTTCCAGGCATGAGATTCTGAGACTCGACCCTGATTTCTTTGATATTGTCTTCAAGGTCCCTCATATGGAGAAATATATTGATATTTCTATATCAAAAGCACAGGAGATCTTTGATGCTGATCCTAATAAAGCTAAACAGTTGATAAACACTCAATGGTTAAAGAAGCCTAGATCACCTGTTTCCAGATGGCCGAAAGGACTCCTGCGAAGTGACTTCAAGGATGATGTCAAATATATGATCACATTTCTAAGCAGAGTGAAAGGCTTGCCGGAATCATCCACTTTTCACAATTGGATGTATGAATACATCAAGATCATAAGAAGACAGAAGGTGCATATTGACTGGGGCAAACAAATCAGTGATGAAATACACAAGCAGTTGATCAATGCTCCTTCTACATTGAAGTTCTACATGACTTCTTACCTAGTGTACGTGGCGGCTGTAATGAGACAATTCCCAGGTCTATCTACAAAAGGGAATCGGATGATGGTACCTGTGTACAGATATTTCTATCAATTGGAGCTGAAGGAAAGTTTTCATCACTTCAGACGGGTCACAGATGCTTTCTTTGTGCCTTTGTTTTTCAATTTTGATCCAGATCTTGAAAGAAGAAGAGTATCTGATGAGGCTTATAAGGTGGTAAGTAAAGTTGGATGCATATTTCTTCAATTCCAAACGTTTACTTACTTGAGAGTAGGTTGCTACACTGGTTGTCCCTACATGCTACCACGTTATCCTTCGGATAAGTGGGTTCTCATGGAAACATGCAGACAGTTGATGTCAGTGCAAAAAGAATGAAGAAGCAACCACAAGCGTGGATTCAAGTTCCCACTGACCATCGGTCGATATACTATCCAAACTGCACATTAAAGCTAAGTCTGTTTATGCTGAAATGAAGATCATGACCATCAAGACCTACAGGTATAGGTTTGATTTTAATTACCGAGATGTTAGAAAAATATTGCAAAAGGGTCACCATCATAGGGACCATTTTGAGGACATCTGGGCTGATTGCAGAGATGAAGAAGCCGTTCGCAAAATGGACTTTTGCAGATTGACGGTTCAACAGATCAAAGATCTTGATATTGCTGACCTACTAGAGGATTTTGTAGATCCAGGTGATATCATGAATGTTGTCTATGATGAGCAAGAAATTGCTAAAAGTTCGTTTCCTGCAATTCAATGGTCTAGGAAAGAAGTTACCAGCATAAGAGAGAGGTTGAGGCCAATCCTAGCCAACACTGCAGAATGGTTACATAAACACGGTTATGAAATGAAGAGTTTTAGAACAGACTCAGAAGGAGAGGAATCCGAAGCAGAAGCTCGCCAACAGCAAGAACTTCGAGACAAAAATAAATCAGCGGCCGTTCCCACTTCTTCATGAAGAGGTCCTAGGATCAAGTTCATTGTTGGCAAGAAAGATACCCAGTTCATCCCAGAGATAGAAATCACGGAATCTAATCCATCTCGCTCTAAGGGTAAAAATTCTATTGTAGAGGAGGTAGATTCCGATGAAGAAGAAACTTCAAGTGATCAATCCGCTAAAGATGAAGATTCAGCAGAAGCAGACTCCAATGCAGAAGAGGTTTCTGAAAGCGAGCAAGAGTCTGATGAAGATTCTGAAGAAGGATCTGAAGGTGATTTTGAAGGTGAACCAGAATCAGAGAGACAAGAGGGTGATCAACAGGAACCCAGGCATGATCAAGAAAGAACTACTTCTCCTCCGAGAATGTAGTTGAGGAAATTCCGACGCCATCGCCTGTGACTTCAAATGTTCCTCATACCCCTCCGATTCAAGAACTCCTCCACCTCTTGTTCCCTCGTCACCTATTCCTACCACATGCATTCCTATAGCCGGGATATCTCTATCCTCAGGCATCAACCTTGATACTCCCTCAGTGACAAGCATCCATACGGTTGATATACTGTCAAGCCCTCCATCGTCCATTCCTAGCCTGTCTTCGCCAACGTATGATATCACTTCTGAAAATGAATTCAATCATTTCATGAATGAGTCAATGCGTGATCAGCTCAATGTGTCAACTACAGGGGCGATGATGACAGACACTTCTCCGATTGTCACGATACCTATGGTAACTTCAGATGTGACAATAACTTCAGAAGTAGCAATGGCGACTAAATTGACAGTGAATCCAGAAGCTCACACTTCTTTTCTTCCTCCTTGGCTAATATCTCAAGTGTCGAAGTGTAAAAAGAAAATGATTTATCCGAAGGAGCTCGACCTCGAAGAGATGGTCCTTCCAAAAGCTAAAGGGAAGAAAAAGGCAAAGGTATACTCAAGGCTGAACGTTGATAAGTCTGGCCATAAGTATGCGAAAATTGGCATACCACCAAGTGAAGAAGGTGATGTCAATATGGAAGACTACACGGTAACAAAGGTCCAGCTTGGCAAGGTTACCAATGAAAGTGCAAAAGCCGATGTGCAAGTCACTTTGGATATCTTGGCTAGAAGGTTGGATAAAGTAGAGCAAGCTCGTAACATGTACAAACAGAGGGAAGAGCATTATGCCACTGTTGTAAAGAGACTTGTCGGTTCTCCAAGTAATGCACAACCACTGACAGTGGTAAATATTGAAGACCCAGCTATCAAGAAAGCTGAGAAGTTCGCCTCCAAAGGCAGAGTGTTGTATGATTTTGTTGAAAAGATCATTGAACACGGATCTCAGATTATAATGGCTGCGAACGAGAAAACTACCTTGTTGGCCAAGCTCACCACAGAGCTTGATAAAGAAAAATGTGTACTTTCCCAGGAGCACAGAGACATGGAAAAATGCATGTTGTCATGGTCGGAGATGAAACAGGTAAAGCTTAGTAAATTGGTGGAGGTTGGGGTAATTCCTGACAAAGAAAAGTTCGTTGAGGTAAGAGAATCATTGAAACACAGAATTCAAGTGGTTCAATATCTTATGGATGATCTCCACCAAGTACAGGAAGATGTCGACGGACATCACGCTATTCTTGAAAAAGGTATCAAAGAGTTTCCTGGTCAACTTCTTGAGGAAAATCGTATCTTCCTGCCGGCCAAAGAAATATCCCAGATCTTCAAGGAAGCCATCATGAATTTGATTGACAGTTCAAACTTCTCAGAAGCTTCACTGAACATCATTTGTGATACAAGGCTCACATTGGATAACCTAAAGACGCATCTTGACAGGTGCAAGAAGGTTCACTCATCTGCCATGAGATCGATCACGAGAATTCACACCATTGTGGATTACACCGTTGGTCCAGATGAGAAGTTCATGCAGGAGACTAGTAGGAAATTTGAAGACTTCTGCGCCCAATGCAAAGAAACATGAAGCAACCCCCTATTCTCCAGTGTTAGACATTTCCGGTGCATCCCTTTATGCATCTTGTAAATATTTCTCGACATTTTTGAATGTCTTTTTGTAAATTGTAATTACACCAAGCTCAAAGATGTAATATTTTGAAAATAAATTACACTTTGACTTTGGTCAAAGTTAGGTGAGATCTCCTAAAATTGCTCACCTAACTTTCCTTAATTTTCTCAATCAGTTTCCTAGTTTTGCTCATCCCTCTTTCTATATAATGTGAGGGATTTTCATTGTAAATGGATCCTTTAGTGTTTTGCAATGAAGTGCTGCCCTTTTTGAAGCAAATTTGTGAAACTTTGCGTTCATGCTTTGTGAATGGAATTTGATCAATAAAGAAGAGGATTGCAAGCCAAACTTTGAGTTGGATTCGATACTTTTGTGAGTTGATCTTATTTGGTGGTGATTAGCTTGAGAAATCTGAAGGACTCTAAATAGTTTATGTAAACTTTGTGTTGCATCTATTATTTAGATTTGCATTTGTATTTCTGTTTATCATTTGGTTGAATGATCTACAAGACTTTGTGCTTGTAATCGTTCATGCTCTTGCATATTTTGGTTGAATGATCTACAAGACTTTGTGCTTGTAATTATTCATACTCTTGGATACTTTTGTCGGAGGATCTACAAGACTTTGTGCTTGTAATCGTTCGTGCTCTTTGATACTTTTGTTGGATGATCTACAAGACTTTGTGCTTGTAATCGTTCGTGTTGTTTGAAGAATTGCTGCATCTAAGAAGACTTTGTGCTTCTAATGTGACAAACGGTACATCTACACAGATCCAACATTGAAAAGGCTACGGAACGACTTTGTGCCTTCGTGAGCTTTCCCTTTTACTTTATTTGTTTATTATTAATTACTTCTGGTATCTCTACGCTTCGCTTTGACGAGATAGAGGTATTGGTATTACTGCTAGTTGTTAGTTTAAGGTTATCAAGAATTGTAAACTTCCAACGGTGAAGCATTGTAAACATCTTCTCTAAAAAAAGAGAGAAGGATGAATGTAACACACCCCCCCCCACTCCGTAAGTTTCGTGTACATTTTGTAATTACTTGTTTGTTTTACTATCGCTTCTGTTAGCAGTAAGAAGGGTGCCTCCCCTTTCTGAGAGGAGAGATTCACATCTCACATAGTTGTGGTTGAAGTCCAAGTTGTGTAATCTATCGAAAAGCTGATTACATAATTTTCACCCAACAATATGAACCATAAGGTTTATTTCCAGCCAAATAAATGTAATCATATTTGTAGCAATATTCAATATTGATGCCATCTTATTCATTACACTTAGATCTATTGTTTGAATTGCATTGTGGGGTTGCATCTCAATCTATAGTTCCATTTTCCATTTGAACTAGTTTAAAAAAGAAGTTAATTGTTTTTAGTTATTTTCTTGCTAAAAAAATAGTAAAATATCAAAGGGGGACATAACATCAAGTTTTTATTATCTTTACAAATAGAGATTGCATACATTTTTTTCTTTTTCTTTGTTTATCTTCAATTCTTTAGCACCTACATAAACATAAATTTCTTACTATGTATATTCTATTACTACTACTTGATAAATTTCTTACTATACATATTTTATTATTACTACTTTAACCTTTGTTTATATGGTATTTGTACTCACTAAATGGGGTTTCCATGTTGGTTATCATATCCCAAAGCCCCACTTTGAAAAAACAAAGCATTAATAACATAGAATAATGTAGGTTGCAACTAACTTATTAATCTAGCTGATTTGGGTGTTTGGTTTGTTGTTAGGTTTTAGGTGGTTATTTTTTTTAACCACAAAATGTGTTTAGCTTAGTAATAGTCATTTACGATGTCATAAACATCTAATGGGAAGTTGGGTGCTCAAAACTATCATATCCTCTAACATATATATTTATTTAGTGTATACAGTAATTTTTTGTTGGTAATTATTAGTTATTTAAAATTTGATTTTTTTTCATACTAGTAAAATCATGATGGTAAATTTTTTTATCATTGATGGCGAATCCCTCATCTTTTATGAATGATTTACAAAAAATATTAAGATTAATTAAATACATAAAAGTTACAAGGTTGATGGCATCTTAATCTTCTCTCGTTTGACACCATACATTGTAAATACATCTATAGGAATACATAAGTGAATTAAGTACTAAAAACAAGATTGATGGCCTCTATGCACCCTGTAAGTTTTTTTGCACTCATAGGTTTAGCAAGTGAATTTGTAACATTATTTTGAGTTCCAATCTTCTTCAACTCAATCTATCTATTAGTAATCCTTCCATGAACAAAATGGTATTGTAAATCCATATGTTTAGTTAATGTGTAATACATAAGGTTTTGGCCAAACAAATTGTGCTCTAGTTATTACAATCAATTTGACTAGTCTTGTAATCAAATCAATGTGTGCACACAACCTTTGTAAGAAAATTTTCTCCTTAGAGATACGTATTGAAGAGCATAAAATATTTACTGAGAGGGGGGGGGCAGTGAATCAATAAATCAATACAAACTTTACTTTCTCAAACTTTAATCAACTTGACTTTTATTCAATATCAACTTAATGTGAATCAATACAATTTAATTGACTTCCAAATTATTGAAATGTTTAAATGTATTTTTACAAAGAAAGTAGGTACCAAACTACTTGACTTATTGATAAAGATTTAGTAGGCTATAAAGTACAAGGAGCACCAACCCCTTAACTATTTAGTAGGCACCAACCTTCAAGGAGAATTAACCCCTAATGCAAGGCACCAACCTTGACTTGATGGATGAAAGAGGATTGCCTTCAATCAGATCTGCACTCTCCCAATCCTCCAATCTGCTTTTGTGATGAATGATCTCACCCTAAGCCCACACAAGAAGATGGGACTTCTAATATGAACAGCCTACAACTTTACAACCACACTTGAAATCTTGAATGAAATGTCATTCATATATCTTACTCAAACATTGCATCCCTTAACTGAAAGAACACAACAATACTTGCAACCTTCAAGAATGTCTTTTCATAAAAAAATTTGTTTGTTGTAAATCGACTCTTATTAATTTGCATGCTTCACTCTTAAACTTCATTTAATTGTCAAATTTGTTGTTGCAGATTAAACTTTTTTCTTTAGGAGAGACACATCTTTTGTGAAACCTATTGATGAATAGTCGCTTCTCCTTCTTGAGGTGTGCCTTTGTCTTCAAGAAATTTGATCGCTTCTCTATCATAGAGCCATATCTATTCAAGGATCGCACTTAGTTAAGGACTAAACCATTGCTTCTGAAAAACACGTTATTATGTTTCTTCTTTAAAAAACACGTCTTTTCAGATAGTCGTGCTTCTTCTTGACTGATGTGTTTATCTTAATGATGAGCATTAGCTTGATATGACTGAATAGTTAGTTCTTGGTTCAAACAAAAGTCTTGAATATTTTTATCTAAGACCAATTTGAATGCTTTGAAAATTGGTTCAGTTTAGCACAGCAAATAAAATAAATCGATTCTCACTCGAAAACTGAGAGACAGCAACCAACAACTAAATGAATCGGTCTTGATGTTTAACATAGCAAATGAATCCATTCAAACTCGACTGATGATGACCAAATTGTCTAGCCACGTTCCTCATATCTTGCTTTGGCATTTGACATCAATGACAAAACTTCTAACACGTATAGTATTCATATACTTTTCTTCGGTGGGGAATAAAGCAACTACCTATTGGTTCTTACTCATCCAACTCACTGCTCCTCCAAACTAAGTAAATACATACATTTGATTGTCCAAATTACATGCTCAATCTACATAAACAAAACCTTGTATTTCTAATGTTTTATCCACATTGTTAGTATCATAATAAACCAAACAATAATCAAAAGTGTCACACAAATATCTGAACACCTTTTTCATAAAATTCTAATATTCTCTACCAAGATTAGGCACGAACTTGCACAATATTCTCATTGCTTAGGCAATATATGGCCTAGTGCAAACTATTGCATACATTAAACTTCCTATTGCACTAGCATATGACACATTAGACATATCTTTTAAATCATCCTAATTTTGGGGACAAATATCTAATGGAATCTTAGTGTCAAATTGGTAAATGAATTATAATTGGTTTACATTCTCGCATAATAAATATGTATAAAATAATATAAACACATTTACTTTAGGATAATAAAAAAAATGTTTACATGATCTCTTATGGTTTTCATTCTCAATATGTACTTTGTTGCATGCAAGTCTTTCACGTTGAAGGTAACTAAAAGTTGAGCTTTAAATTCACTAATCAAACCCTTTGTGTTATTGAAAAATAACCTGTCATCCACATACAAGGTAACATTTTAGTAATCGATCATCAATACTTCTAATATAACACAATTGTCTTCACTTATTACAAAACCCAACTTCAAAACAAATAAATCAAATTTTTCATACCACATCTAGGGAAATTACTTTAAATCATAAAAATATCATTGTAACTTGAAAACGAGGTGTTCTTCCTCTTTTACCTCAAGAAACTTTAGGTTGTTGCATATAAGTTTTATTTTCTAAGTCTCCATGCAAAAATATAGTTTTAACATCCATTTACTCAACTTCAAAATCATTGATAACAATTGTGGATAAAATAAATATAATTGAGGATAATTTAGTGACGAGGGATTATTTCACCAAAATCAACTCCCTCTCTAAGAGTATCCTTTAGCCACTAGTCTGACTCTATACTTCTCTAATAAACCATCTACTCCAAACTTTTTATTCTAGATCCACTTATATCTAATGGCCTTTCTTCCTTTGGAAAAAAGAACAAGGTCTGAAATATTGTGGGAGTATACAATCATCTCCTCCAACATGGCTTGTTTCATTTGCATGGATATCTTCCCTATAGGATCTAGGCTCATTGTCAATACTCGATAAAATAAACATACAACATAAATTTGGTCGGTGTACTTGTCAATTTGATTCCATTGTCTTGTGGATCTCTAGAGAATAGGAGTGTGGGGTTCTTGTTCTTGAGTTTGGTTGACTTCTTGGGTTATCTTTCCTAACTTCTTTGATTTTCTCTAAATATTTCTTTGAACCCCTTTCCTTTTCCTTTTCATCCTCATTCATTTTTATTTTTATTTTAGGTGTACCTTCTTGCTTAGTCTCAAAGTGCACTCTATTTTCCTTCTCTTTTTCTTTTTGTTGTTTAAGGTCAGAAATAGCTCCAAGTTCCCTCAAAATCACATCTCTATAATACATAATGTTATCTTTCTTAGTGGATTCCAAAGCTCAAAACATTAACATTCTCACCATGTTCAACAAAATTAACTCTTAAGCTTTTGGATCCAACTTAGATTACTTTTCTTTAGACACATGAACATAAGCCTCAACCAAAAACCCTTAAATGTGAAACAAAAGGTTTCTTATATGTTCACACTTCATAAGGTGTCAAATCAAGAGCCTTATAAGGAGATATGTTGATCAAATACAATCAATTTTCATAGCTTTTGTCCAAAAAAATCTATCCAACTATGAATCACTTAACATACTTTTGGTTGTTTTCATAATTGTTCAATTCATCCATTTTGCCACTCATTTTTTTGATGGGTGTACAAAATAGTCTTTTGCCTCACAATATCTGCAATCTTACAAAACTCATCAAATTCCTTCTAGAAAAATATTCTCCTCCATTGTTAGATCTCAAAACCTTTATCTTACAATTTGTTTGCTTCTTAATTAAGACTTTAAATTTAAATTCTTTGTGTGCTTCATAAAATAAATCTAGGTAAATCTTGAAATATCATCAATGAATGATACAAAATATCTAGATTCAATATCCACAAGAGAAAAATCATCCAAATGAATAATGTCTAATTTAATCTTTTAGCTTTATTACCCCCTAAAGGAGATAAAATGCTTTGTCTCAAGCTTACCAAGCACACAATGTTCACATAAATCAAAAAAAGAAAAAATGTTAACAACTTATTTAAAATAATTTTTATACCAATCACACTTATGTATCCCAATCTGTGATGTCACTACATGTATTTTTAGTTTTCTTAGTTACATTGGTATAATTAAAAATAGTGGTGACATCACTTGAATAAAATTTATATCCTTGTCTCGCTCGCTATCACCAAACTTCCTCCCACAAATTTTCAACCATATTTATCAAATGTTACACGCATTATTGTTGTATTCACCTTAGAAACTTGTTGATTGCAAATTTGAAACTCAAAATTTTGAACTTTTTCATTTTGGCTCCATGTAAGAAGTGTTAGATCTCATTGTTATAATCAAGTTTTCCCCATACATTTGTTGTAAACTATAGGATTTTTTACTCCATATGTACATCTTTCTTGCACTATCTAGAATGTGTCTTCTTCAATCAATAATGTAGTGGATTTAAGAACAACAAAGCTAGCAAGTGTGTATCATGATCTGGTTAAGTATTTGTTGATGGTAAGGAAAGAGATTAAAAGAGCCAAAGGTTGGCAATGCGTTTATCTATGCATATGCTAGAATTGACAATCTCAGTGAAATTGAAGAATTTATATTGACATCAAATATTTTAAATCTTCAAAGTAGGGGAGATTGTCTAATTGTTGAAGCCCTTTTTTAGGTTACTAAAGCATATGACACTACCATTGAATTCAAAGGTTGTAATGTAGTAACAAATTTTGATATATTCTCAAGATGGACAAGTCCTTTACATTGCAAATAGCCTTGATATAGTCATCAATGATGTGAACATGCAGTAAACTATTTAGGAATTGAAAATGTTATTCCCAAAAGGATACTTGAATTACTACCTATTAACGGACTTACAAGGGAGATTGTTGCAAGCCACTTGCATAAATATAGGATTTCTCATAAAAGGTCACATGACGAAGGGTATCCTTAGCATGCATTTCATTATTCACTGGAGTGACACCAAAAGAAAATTATGGTTCAAATAATTTCCATGGAAGATTCAAGGTTCCAACAATGGTAGCATCATGCCAAATAGTGTCTCAAAGTTGCTTTGCAAGATGAGCTATTAGGTAGTTCAAAAATCAATAATGACAATATTGCTTTCAAATGATTTCAAGTCTTTTTCTTAAATAACTGATGACAACACTAGTGGTAGTATCTATTGATTGTTTAGAGAATGGATGTCATCCAAATATAAACAACAAGAACCATGATATCCCCATGTTATCAGTGGAAAACTTCTCTTTGACAAGCTCTATGAGTTTGTTTACCCCACAATCATCTATTGTCAAAGATTTTGCATTATAGACAACAAGATTAAAAATTCCTAGTGGTATTTATGAAGCAAGGATTTCACAAGGTAAATATGTTAATCTTGATGAGAAAATCAATTAGAGTAGCAGACTAGATTGGGAAGTTGAAAATACAACACAAGAACCAAACTTGATAGGGTATCTACAAGTTGAAGGTGAATTGCTTTGGGGCCAGTTTTCACCATCATATAACACCATGGACCTCATACTCAAATACTTGAAAAGTGCAATTTTTTATGAGGCAAAAAAAGGTTATGATGATTCTCAAGGGAAAATATCTTTGGTGCCCCTTTTCAAAGCCAATACCATGTCATTGGAGTGATTTTTATATAACCCATTGTAGGAAATAATGTTGAGTATAATGGTGTAAATATTGAGCTTTTGGGGAAAACATGGTTGTAATTTGATAGAAGGAATTTTTATGACTTTACCCCTTAGTTCGAGAGCTCGATGTACCTGGTAGGATACATGATAGTAAGACATCCCTTTGAATTCTCTATAGTTGAGATGCCCTATGAATCCTACAATGGTATAAATGTGAGGCTCAAATATATTCTAAAGGTACCAATTAGTTGTAAATATGTCAGTAACATTTTAGAGTACTAGTACTTTTGGGTGTAGGATTATACACCACTTCCACCTGTTAACAACTAGCATCTAAGACAGAGAATAATTCACAAGTGGAGGATGGAACAACTCAATCTAAAGATAGACTTCCTCCAAAAGGTCCAAATGAGTGACTTGCTTCAAGACCAAGGAGGCTACGGGCTCTAATCAAATAAGCCATGAGAAGGTTGGAAGCAACATTTCAAAGCTTCCCCAATAGCATGTGATTGATTGAATCAACATATATTGGGAATAGAGACAATTCTCTTTATGAAGTTACCTAGAAAAAATCTACTACAAGAAGTAAAGGGATCATTGCAAGTATGCTAGCATCTCTCATGGAAGCAGTGCACATCACTATTGCATGTGAATATGTCTATGTGCAGGTTGTTGTTTGGTTTTTTAGGAGAATGAAAATTATGCTTCATCTGAGTATGCTTGGGAGTCTGCTACAACACCTAACACTTCTTTGATGACGTTGGATGTAGATAAAATGGTAGCTACTGCCATTTGTGTAAATTTGATACTTGTTGGAGCCTTGACACATCTTCAAAGATGGAATTTGGAGTAAGTTATGATGTAAGGATTATAATGGCCCAAGCTCTTTTTACAATAGCAATAAGGTCATGTGAACCTTTCAAATTACAAATATATAAGCTCCTCCATGTGTTAGCTCAAGCTTGAATACAAACAAAGTTTAAAGATACATAACTTAGTAATGGTGAATACCAAGGAGCAAGTGGCACTGGTCTTAGTTCTACAAATGCTCTAATTCTTAGGGTCCTAAATGGATATACAAATCACAAGATGAGTTGATTAAGGAGATGAATAATCATGACAAAAAAAATAGGAGGGGATCAATCATTCTAACACTGTGGTTGAAGTGGTAACAAGAGAAAATATATGGAATTATACTTTAGTAGATATCTCTTTACTAGCATTTGGCACAAGCTTTCAACAAATATCACTTTCTACCATTGATGCCTTTCTAAACTTGGTCAAATTTATGCTAGATGTTTGGGCCCTACAACACTTATAGGTTCTATTTCATTTGACTTGTACCCTATTCATGTTGTTTGTATGGTTGTTCCAGAAGTGGGCACAATAAAAAATCTTAGATTTAGGAGTATGGCTACTAGAGCTTGTTGTTGAATGCACACAATACAACTAAGAGGGGCGATGAATCTGTTGTACAATAAAACATTTGAAACCCTCATAAACATTCAGATCCACATCAACTTAATTAACTCTTAATCTGTTAGAATGATTTAGTGCATGAAAGAAAATAAAAAAAGTTGAAACACAACACCGTGCACAATAGAACACCAAATTTACGTGGAAAACCCAAGAAGGGAAAAACCATAGTGAGGATTAGCTCACAATATAAAGTAATTGCAACACCGAATACAAAGGGCACACTATTGGAAGGATCATTTCCCAAAAGAAAGAAGGGATCACTGCCAAATTATAGAAAAGAAGAAAGAAGGATGTTACAGTGAGAAATCCATCTCAATGCAATAGAAAATATCCACCACAACATCACCAACACATTCACAATCTCTTTGAAGATTGTAGACACCTTTTACTCACTGCTTCCAATGGTCTAACTCATTAAGCTTACACTGCACATCAAAAATTCACACTTTACAACTCTGTAATTCATATCACACACTTCACAACTTAATTCTCCATCAACTCAACACTTATTTATACCATCCTCAACTTTGAAAATGTTCTCCAAGGTCAATTATACACCTTAACCGTGAAAATTCAAATTAGGTTGACACTAAGCATTCTTGTGATGGAAAGGAATGAAAACAAATTACACCATATCTTAAATCGTACATATACACCATACCATACTTCCACACTTACCGAAGCAGATCCACAATTAATGTAAACACCCAAGGTAATTTGAACCAATGTAAACACCATTAGCATTTAAGTACATGCTTCCTCAAATCCAAATATGACTCATGGACCACACACAACACTTGAATACAATCTATAATATTCCACAAACATCTTGAAATCCAACAAATTCCTTTGCAACAAATTTCACTTGAAGAATGTACACACCTAGTACACTCAGACAACCTTCCATACACTATAACTTAAGAAATCACCTTGCGAAGCACCAAACCACAAACAACTTCAATTGAAGGTAGATATGAATCTTATCAAAACACTTCTAAAACCACAAGACCAGAATTCAAACTATAGAGAAATATGGAGCAAAACCATTTCTCCCAGACACCACCGCAACATACAGTTCATACACTGGTGAACACAACTCTCTCTGCACAACAATCCAAACCAAGAAGTTATACATATAGAACCTTTGAACACCATTGACCAACATATCCAAACTGCACAAGAAGATCTTCAAACATTAAGAAATACAAAGCAAAACCAGAACCCCACACTGTACACCTAAACACCTCTGCAACACACCGTTTTCTTCTTTTATTCAAATTTTCTCAAAATCACTTGGAAACCAAATACCAGAGACATATACTCATCATCTTCAACACTTTCTCATCACCACTAAATCAATTTCAATTCACCTATACATCCATAGAATCTTATCAAAGCAACGCTAGAGGTTGACACCAATAGCACTTACTAATGACAACATAATGCAACTTATCAAAGCATCAACACAATTTTTCAACCATCACCAGTCATCAACAACACAAAAATAATCCTACAACAATCTCCCCCAAGATTTTTGACATCAATGACAACACCAACTACTCATATTTGCAACAATCTCCCCCTTTGTCATTGATGGCAACACATGATGTGAAAAACCATACCATCAACAACAAACATAACAACTAGATGATCACCACCACACTGCTCCATTTCAACTCTCCCTTAGATCATTTTTCTCTCCCTTTTACAACTGAACATTTTTTCACATTATTTTTCTCTCCCCCTTTGTCATCAAACATACATACTTTCTTTATCGATATGCACAATCCCCCTTAGGAGCACACAACAAACTATACCAACTAGCAACCACTGCACATATCCTTTGTCACAACTAACAAAATACAACACCAACATGCACCAATACTTACTCCCCCTGACTACAAGAACCAACAAAGCCACTACCTACTACCCCTGAGAGGTGGCCTTCAACATCAGTCGAGAACAAGGATAAATCTTGAAATCCACTGGATTGATGCATATCCTTATGAATCTAGTTCAAAGAAAGAGGGGTAATAACCCCTAACTTCTCTTAGAGATACTCAAAAGTATCCTTAGGAAGAGCCTTAGTGAATATATCAACAACCTGATACTTTGTAGGCACATACTCAAGCTCCACTTCATTCTCTACAACCTTCTTTCTCAAAAAGTGATACCAAATTGAGATATGTTTTTTCCTTGAGTGCATAATCAGATTCTTTAAAATGTTAATAACACTTGTATTATTACAAAATATAGAAATTGGTTCATAATATACAACTCTAATATCCTTCAAATTTTTCTTCATCCACACAACACCTATGTGCAACAAGATATTGTTGCAATATATTTTGCCTCTGCGTTAGATAAAGATATTGTGTCTTGCTTCTTGCTCAACTAAGACACCAATCTACATCCAAGAAAGAATGCACTACCACTTGTACTTTTCCTATCATCAACACATCCTACTCAATCTGCATCTATATAAGCTCTTAGAGAAAAATTATTATCCTTTGGATACCACAATCCATGTTCTAGAGTGCCCTTCAAGTATCTGAATATCCTCTTCACTGCTACAAGATGTGACTCTTTAGGATCTCCTTGAAATCTAGCCACAAGACAAACTACATGCATGATATCTGGTCTAGTAGTAGTTAGATATAGCAGTCCTCCAATCATTGATCTATATTCACTCTGATCATCCTTAGGAGATTCATCATTCTTATGTAGCTTGCAACCATTAACCATAGGGGTACATATCGGTTTAGACTCTTCCATTCCAAACTTCTTCAACATTTCCTTGACATACTTTGATTTTGAAATAAGTATAGCTTTTTTTGTTTGATTGATTTGTAGCCCAAGGAAGAAATTCATCTCCCCAAATATATTAATCTCAAATTCTTTCAACATCTCTTCTGCAAATATCTTGCACATAGCTTCATTTCCTCCAAAAATTATTTCATCAACATAAACAAATACAATAAGAATTTGATATTTTTCAACTTTGAAATAAATATTACTATCTGTGATATCCTTATTGAATCCTTGTCATATCAAGTACCTATCCAACCTTGCATACCAAGCTCTAGTAGCTTGATTCAATCCATATAATACCTTTTAAAATCTGTAGACCATATCTGGTTTTTCTAATAACTGAAATCCTTTTGGTTGTTTAATGTATACTTCTTCTTCCAACTCACCATTCAAGAAAGCAGACTTCACATCCATCTAATATACTTTGAAATATTTTTGTGTTGCAAAATTCAAAAACATCCTAATAGCTTTCATTCTTGTCATGGGAGCAAAATTTTCCTCAAAATATATTCCTTCTACTTGTGATTAGCCCTTACACACAAGCCTTTCCTTGTTTCTTACAACCTACATTCTCATTTAGTTTGTTTCAGAATACCAACTTAGTTCCAATCACATTATTGTTTGTTGGTCTTGGGAAAAATTCCCAAGTATGGTTCTTCTTAGTTTTCATTAGTTCTTCTTCCATAGCCTTGATCCAATATTCATCCTTGCATGCTTCAATCACTGTTTTAGGTTCAACTTTAGAGAGTAAACATAGATTTACCTATTCTTCATCCATAACAACTTTTCTTGTTAACACACCCTTGCTTTTTTCACCAATGATTTGATCTTCAAAATGATTCCCTTACACATACTTAGGGGTCTTAGGGATCCTTTCCAAAGCTTCTTCCTCTTCAATCTGAACTTCTTTCTCCTTATCTTCATCTCTGTCATTTTCTTTGCAAGAGGACTCATCTTATCCATATCCATTTATCACCACATAATTCTTTTGTAAGTCTTTATCCACTTAGATGACATTTGCACTTTCAATAATCTTGTTCAATCTCTTGTTGTAGCATCAGTAATCTTTGCTTCTTGTAGGATATCCAAGGAAGATACCTTCATCAGATCTTGTATCAAACTTCCTAAGTTTTCATCTCTTCTAATATAGCATTTGCTTCCAAACACTCTGAAGAATTTGACAGTAGGAATCCTTCCATACCATAACTCATAAGGATTCTTTGCATTGTTTACTCTTGTTTGAACTCTTTTAAGAATGTAGACAACAGTGTGAATTGTTTCTCTCCAATAGAATTTTGGTATGTTTGTTTCTTTCATCATTGTTCTTGCAACTTCCTGAATAGTCTTATTCTTTCTTTCAACCACTCCATTCTATTGAGGATGCCTAAGGGAAAATAAATGCCTCTTTATCCCATGATTGTCTCAAAAATTGTTAAATTAATTGGAGGTGAATTCTCCACCTCTATCAGACCTCAAACACTTGATTTTCATATCCATTTCATTCTCAACCATAACTTTGAATGCTTTGAACTTATCTAGAGCTTCTGATTTTTCATTAAGAAAAGTAACCCATGTCATTCTAGAATAATCATCAATCAATAGTATGAAATACATGTCACCTTGAAGACTTCTTACTTTGGTAGGACTACAAAGGTTTGTGTGCACTAATTCCAATAGTTCAGTAGTAGATTGGTCTTTGACTTTGAAACTTCTTGCTTGCTTCCCAATTTGACATTCCTTGTAGACAATATTAATGGGATTTATAATCCTTGGTAGATATGTCATAGCTTGAACTAAGTTTATTCTCACTAGGAAATCAAAAGACAATATTAATGGGATTTATAATCCTTGGCAGATTTGTCACAGCTTGAATTGAGATGATTCTCACTAGGAAATCAAAATTAATATGACACATCTTTTTTATGACATAGCCAACTTTCATTAATCTAGGTCATAAATTAGTGACCATCAACACCTTTAAGTTGATAAACATTTCCATATATCCTTCTTCCAGCAACAACCATAATTCCAGAGATTTTTTTGATCTCACATCCATCATCCTAAAACATAAGAGTATATCCTTTGATACACATTTTTCCAACACTCAAGAGGTCATGTCTCAAACCCTTAACATAAAGAACATCATCTGTATTATGCTTGCCATCAAAACTAATAGAACCTTTTCCACATATCTTAGTAGATGTATCATCACCAAAATTAACTATACCTCCTTCATATTTCTCAAGTTTAACAAACTTACTTTTGTCACCGGTCATATGATTTGAGTATCCACTATTAATAATCTTGTAGTTCTCCTTTCTAGCATGAAGAGAAATCACCAGAGCATTGTGACCTGTTTTCAAAACACTTTCCTTCACACATCTCTCAGAGTTAGCATAATTAGTTTCATCTTTAATAGCCATGAACAAGCATTCACTATCTTCATCATCAGATATACTAGCATCTTCTCTAACATAATAATTTTTCTTAATTGTTTTACTTGTGTTTTCCTTCTTTTTTTCATTCAAAGCTCTACTTGGACACCTTGAAGCATAATGACCTATCTTACCACTACTAAAACATTTGAAAGGTATCTTACCTCTATATTTACCAGTACCCTTTTTCATTTTCCTCACAAAATTTTCTTCAACATCATCAAGATCCTCTTGATCTGATTCCTTGGTCTTTTCTAATTTTCCAGCCTTAAAAGTAGTCTCAAATTTTGCATTACTTGTATCAAATTCTCTCATTTCAAAAGCAAATAAAGAACCATACAACTAATCTCTATAATAATTTCTTAAATCTTGAACTTCCTCAATAGCATAAACTTTATGACTATAAGATTTAGGAAGAGTTCTCAATACCTTCTTTACCAATTCATCTTCTTCAAGATTTCCACCAAGTCCTTTGATGGAATTGACAACTTCATCTACCTTCTACATGTAGCTTGTAATGTTTTCATCTTCAAACATCTACAAGTTCTAAAATGTGATCTTTAGATTCTGCATCTTAGCTTGCTTGACTTTATCATCTCCTTCATAAATACTTTCCAACTTTGTCCAGATCTTTGTAGCAGATTTCAAATTCATAGCTTTCAAAAATTTAGTATTAGAAAGACCACTTAAAAGAGCATACCTTGATTTACCATTCTTCTCGTGGGCCTTGATCTCATCATCAGTCTTCAAACCACCAACAAGCATAGTATATCCAGTCTCAACAAACTTCCAAACTCCAAATCCAAGAGATATCAAGAAACCTTACATCCTTGTCTTCCAAAAACCATATTTTGATCCATCAAACAAAGGAGCATCCCTCTTGTGCGCCATCCCAAATCTAACTCAAGTGGTTAATCTTTCTTCCAATGAACCTTACTTTGATACCAATTGTTGAATGCACACAAGACAACTGAGGGAGGGGTGAATTAGTTGTACAATAAAATATCCAAAACCCTCATAAACATTTAGATCCACATTAGCTTAATTAACTCTTAATATGTTAGAATGATTTAGCATGAAAGCAAATAATAGAAATTGAAACACAACAACACCATGTACAATAGAATACCAAGTTTACGTGGAAAACCCAATAAGGGAAAAACTTGTTGTCACGTGAAATTACACCCTGCTAAGCACAAAGCTTAGCATTCCAATGACACAATGAAAATGACCTCAAGGAGTGGGACCTTTGTGCGTATGAGCTTAAATATTCAGATAAGGCCAACTTCCTTTTTCAATCCCATTGCCATGTGTTGGTCCAACCAACTCATGAAAACCTACCACTAACCTACTCTAACAACTCACAGGGGAAAAGCATCACAAGGAATGCATTAAAAGAAAAATGAAGGTGATACACCGAGATGGAAAGGTTGTTTCTTCCTAGCCAAGATTGCATAGTACATCAAAGAAGGGTACCAAAGGACTCACACAACTCTATTTGGTTGATTTCAGAGGAAAACATGGACGTTAGGGTTTGATAGAGCATTGGAAGGAAAGAGAATTTCTCAACACAACAGTTGCAAACAATTTAACTTAGACATGTATGAATAAAAATACAAACAAGCACTCAAACATGAAGGTAATGAAATATTACTCATACATAAAAGAGGAGAGGAGTAGCAACAATGATCAATTTTATTAATGCAAAGGCATATAGCCAATCTTTACAATGGTAGAGTGTAAAATACAGTGTTTGCAAAAGAAAAACCCTAGAGGAGCTAGAGGAAGAACAACAACCTGCTCCATCTTGGTGTATCACCTCCATTTTCCCTTTCATGCATTCCTTCTAACCCTTTTCCCTTGTGAGCTATTTGAGTAGGTTAGTGGTAGGTTTTCATGTGTTGGGTTGGACTAGCACATTTCATTGGGATTGAAAAATAAAGTCGGCCTTCTCCAGAGATTCGACCTCATACGCGCAAAGCTCCCACACCTTGAGGTTGTTTCCATTGTGCCATTGGAATGTTGAGCTTCATGCTCAACAAGGTGTAATTTCTAATGACAACAGTTTCTAGCACGCCTGGTGGGATTACTTCTCTCCTTTGAAGAATTTGGTGTTTTCTTCAATGCATCTTTCTTTTTGAGACATATCTTCAAACACCATGGTGAATCCGTTCAAAATCAGTTGGTTCAAGTAGCCTAGTTTCATTTCATGTTGTTGAGGAAGTGGTGAGTTCTTCAACATTTTAGCCTTTAGAGGTGTTCTTCAAGCACTTGGCAACTTTGCAACTCAATTTGGGCGACTCTTTTGATATGTACCCAAAATCTTTGGTTGGGCAGTCCTTTGCTCTTATTTTGTAATTTTTGAGGTGTTTTCCATGCTCTAAAATGTCATATTTTAATGGAAACCACATGTACACTCCACCATTGCATGATAATGCCAACAACCATATCAGGTTTGTCATACCTCCCATTTCATTCCAAAGAACCCTGTTGTTGTGGGTTCTCAACCTTCTCAAAATGCATACAACCCATCACACCCTACTCATTCTTCTTGGACGCTTACACATTCATATTAACAACCCCAAGAGACTCATCATTTTCAAAACCGGCCTTGTTTCTCTCCTACTCAACCCCAAAATTTTGATAATTTAAGTGCAAGTGAAATCACAAGCATTTTGCTTGATTTCAGTAGACAAATTGATGAGCTTTAGAGACAACAAGAGTTTGACCTACAACAGGAGGAGTGGGCTAATCAAGCCTATCATGGGTAGCAAGATTGTTTCCCATAGTAGGATGAGCTTTTCCATCAAGTTCACTATCCACAGCAGCAAATATAGAGAGGCTCAATGGAGTATAAGCAACAGATGGAGGCACAAAGAAGGCAACAACAAGAAGAGTATACAATAAATGATATTTTTTCTAGGGAAGAGAAACTCAGATTTTCGCTTGCTCTAGCACAAGTTTCTGAGACTCAGGAAACCCCTTATGTTCCTAGTTTCAAACAAACACCTCTTCTAATTTCAGAACAACCTGCTAAGGAAGAGGTAAGAAAATGTAAATTTGTAAGTTTCAAGAACCCTAGCAAACCTCTTGAAACTTCCATTAGCCCCCCTTTTGTTTTAGAGCAACCTATTGTGCAAGAGGTTTGCAAATAATTTTTTTTTAGTTTAAAGAATCTCAATCAACCCCTTGAAACTCCCATTCAACTCTTATGCCATCAAGTAGATCTCCTATGTTGGAGATCCCAAGTTTTGAGAGCCTCCATCCCTTTCAAGAACTCATTCCTGAGGAGGTTGTTTTTGTGGAGCCTTCATGTACTCAAAACAATGAGTGTCTTGGTTTGTTGCAAGAAAAATTGAAGATGAAATAGTGTTGCAACAACAAGACATTAAAATGGTAAAGATAATTGATACAATAGAGGAATATTTCCTCTCATTTGATGCTCTCCCTTGTTTTTTTGAAGATGAGGAGGATAGATCATTTATACCTACATCAAAGGAAGCCTCTTAGCAGCTTGGTACTGGCTTGATGGATGAAGACAACTCCATGGTTTTGGAGTAGTAACAACAGACATGTTTAGCCCCTATTATTGTGGATGAAGATCCCCAATTTGTTGAGGTCTATAGTTTTGAGGTGGAGAACCTCTTTTGGGATGTTATATAAACCTTTTGTTTAGGTTTAAATGTCAATATTTCACCCCAAAAAGAGGAGCTTTGTGGGGAGTAGCATAAGAGTAAGGAAACAAAAGAGGATGTAGCAACCATTACATGCCACGAGTCTGATTTTGTTGCAACTAGTTGCCAAGAGGAAATTAAAATAGAGGGACAACTTGAATAAAAAAAAATTTTCCCAAGGTGTCACACAAATTTGAGGTATGTGTTGATGAAGTGTGCTTCAACACAAGTAATTATGATGTTTGTTAGTTTTTTGTTGTCCCTAAATGTAGCAATGTTGAATATGACATCTTCATTCAAGATGAATATTTAAAATTTGACATTAGGGATAATGTGATTGAGTTAGAATGCTTCATACGAAACCAACACACTGAAAAATCCACCATTGAGCAGTCACACATATTTTTGGAGAGTGATGCTCTCATTGCTGAAATTTGATAGTATGCCTAAGCTTCAAAGTTTCTCTTTTGAGGTGCATGAAGAAGAGATTCCTTATGTAGATCAAAAATCAGGTTTGGCATATTTTGCATCACCATGTGAGCTGGAAAAATTTTCTTTTGGTTTTAGTTCATGCAATGAGGAGATTAGTGGTGATGACATGGGCTTATCCTTTTCTGAGGTCAGTTCTCTTCGCTCTATAGAAGGTTTCCTCTTAGATGTTGACCTATCTTCAAAAAATTTCACCCTGCTACTGTATGTTCAGCTGAGGCATCAGTTTCAAACAAGTTTGACACTTGCATGATATGGTTCCCCTACATTGGAAAAGTTTACAGTGAGGCAATCCTTCACCTTGTAGGCATCTTGTGCATTTCCATGCATGGTGGCAGTAGTTTTCAGTGGTTGTAGTTGGGTGAGGTCTGCAACTATGGTTTGAGGGAGATAAGCTCCTTCAAAAGATTCATCTTTGATAAAGGAAAGCTTCCATTCTTTGCTTTTTGTTAGTTTGCATATATATTGTAAATATATTGCTTTCCATGAAGTGCTTTGCACACCCTGCATTCTCCTTAAGGAAATTTATGTTCTAGCTTTCATGCTTTTCTCCAAGTGTAGGTCTACACATTTTTTTTCCCTTGGGAGACCCAATTTTGTAAATTCCCTTCATGAATCTATGCCCAATGGACCAATGAGGCCTCTAGATCCCATGATTAGCAAACAATCATCTCATAAAAGTTGAAATTAGTGTTGACATTTCATGACCCCCTTTGATGTCCCATCATTGATAATCAATTTGAGAGATTCCCCATGGGCCATCTTGCATGTTTTCTCCTTGAAGTTTCCTAAATTTTACTATCCTAGAATTTCAAGTTTTCAAGTTGTCTCTTACCCATTTCCTTCTTGCCTTCTCCATCACTCCTTCTCCTTTCCCATATTCCCTTTAAGTGTTTCGGCCTTCGGCCTTTCCCTTTACCCTTTTCTGATCTCTAAAGGTAATCCTTTGGCCTTACCTCTGAACATGAAGCTCGATTAAGTTTCAAGACTTGTCTAAGTCTTGGTTTGTCAGACTCCGGTGGTCGACCTTCCCTCTTTCCCCTTCCCTTGTGATTTTCTTCTATCGGCCTTCAACCTTTATTCTTTTCCCTTGCACCTTACCTCTTACCTTCGAAGGTAGGAGGTAAGGCTTCCCTCTAATTTTTGAAAGTTGTATTTTTTGGCTTTTGGTCATCACCTAGACTTCTTCTTCAGTCTCTCTAATATTGTTTTGTCTCTTCGATGAGGTTCCTTCAGAATGTTGAAGGGAATTCTTCTTCAGTCTCTTTGATATTCTTTTGTCTCTTCGATGAGGTTCCTTCAAAATGTCGAAGGGACTTCTTCTTCGGTCCCGTCAATTTTCTCTTGTCTCTCTGATAGCCGCTTTTCAAAAAAATGACTAAGTGTCATATTTTTGAGTTTCAGGGGTAAGTCTTTCCCCTTACCTCTAATTTTTGGAGGTAGGCTTTCCCTCTTCCCTCGATGCTTCTTTTCTTCTTTGCACTATGCTCCTCCTTTCTTCTAAGTGTGTGGTAAGTGGTAAGCTTGACACCCAACCCCTAATGGTGTGCATTTTTCGGTGCTTTGAGCCATTTAATTCACATGCTTGTAAAGGCACCCCAAACTTCCTGCGGATGTTGGCATGTTTTTTTGGGTGACATTTTTAATGCTCAACCACTCCCTAGCTACCAGATTTGATTTTTAGGGCTTCAAGGACAACTTTAATGCTCTCTTTTTACTTCTTTGAGTGGATTTCATGGGATCCCATGCCCATTCATTGTTGCTACTTGTCCTTTCTGACGGATCCCATACGCAAATTGTTAATTTCGTAGGGATTTTGGATGAATTTTCCTAGAAAATATTTATGGTAAGGTGTATGGCATGTTGGTTTTGTTCTCTCCAAGTTCTCTTGGCATGGTTTTCATGAGCAATATTTCTTCGAGCATATATTTATTTAACTACTAACCCTAGCTAGGTTAGGGTTTGAGTTGTATTCATCTAAGTTATGTTTGATCTATAAAAGCAACACTTGTATATTTTCTAGTGGGTTCTTTCTCTAGATCCTCTAGGGTTTTTCTATTGCAAACACTATAATTTTTGCATTTTTCCATTGTAAAGATTGCTTCTAAGCTTTTATATTAATAAAGTTTGGTTATTATCATTTTCATCTCTTGCATGCTTGAGTAAAATCCTTTTACCTTCATGTCTGAGTGTGTGTTTTAGCTATTTTATTGATGCATTATATTGTTTAGAAGCAAGAAGAAACACATTTCTATCTTGGTTCATCACCTTCCTTTCATTTCATGTTCTCCTTCTATCCATTTTCCTCTATGATTTGTTAGATTAGGGTAGTAATAGGTTTCATGTGTTGGGTTGGACCAACACATTTCATTGGGATTGAAAAAGGAAGTTGGCCTTCTTCGAAGATTCAACTTCATTCACGCAAGGTCCCACACCTTGAGGTTGTTTTCATTGTGTCATTAGAACATTGAACTCTTGTTGGTAGAGTGCGTTTGCTGAGCCATAAAAGGAAAGCCGCGATGAGGATTAAGCTCATGCCAAAGTAATTTATACTTTGAATACAAAGGAAAACCACTATGAAGAGGCTCATTGCCCAAAATAAAGGTGGTCTGCTACCAAGGCTCATTGAAAAATTATAGAAAGAAGAAGGATCTCTGATTGAGAAATCCATCCTGTCTAATGAAGATCACCACGGCATCCATAACACATTCGCGATCTCTCTAAAGATTATATAGACACCTTATGCTCACTGCTTCCAGTGGTCTAACTCATTAAACTTGCACTGCACATCACAAATTCACACTTTAAAACTTTGCAATTCACATCACACACTTCACAACTTAATTCTCCATCAATTTAACACTTATTTATACCATCTTCAACCTTGAAAACATTCTCCAAGGTCAGCTATGCACCTCAACCATGCAAATTTAAATTAGGTCGACACTAAGAATTCCCACAGTGGAAAGGAATGAAAGTGGACCACATCATATCTTAAATCATGCATATACACCACACCATGCTTCCACAATTAATAAAGAAAATCCACAATTAGTGTAAATACCCAAGGTTGGCCGAACTAGTGTAAACACCATTAACATTTAAGTACATGCTTCCTCAAATCCAAAGACGACTTGCGAACCACACACAAAACTTGAATACAATCTGGAATATTCCACAAACATCTTGAAATCTAACAAATTCCTTTGCAACA
This sequence comes from Sequoia sempervirens, assembly GCA_007258455.2. Classification (NCBI taxonomy): domain Eukaryota; kingdom Viridiplantae; phylum Streptophyta; class Pinopsida; order Cupressales; family Cupressaceae; genus Sequoia; species Sequoia sempervirens. The sequence continues at coordinate 5,306 of VDFB02052613.1, read as the reverse complement.
ATTTTTACTTGAAGAAAGTACACACCCAATACACTCATACAACCTTTCATACACTATAACTCAAGAAATCACCTTGTGAAGCACCAAACCACAAACAAATTAAACTAAAGGTAGATGTGAACCTTATTAGAACACTTCCAGAACTGCAAGACCAAAAATCAAATTGTGGAGAAATGTGAAGCAAAACCATTTCTCCCAGACACCACTGCAACATACAGTTCACACACTGGTGAACACAACTCTCTCTGCATGATGATTCAAACCAATAAGTTCTAGATGTAGAACCTTTGACCAACATATCTGAACCACACAAGCAAATCTTAAACCATGAAGAAATGTAGAGCAAAACCAAAACACCACACTGTACAACAGAACACCTTTGCAACACACTGTTTTCCTCTTTTATTCAAATATTCTCAAAAGAACTTGGAAACCAAGCACCAAAGACATATACTCATCATCTTCAACACTTCCTCATTACCACTAAACCATGTGAAATTTAACTATACATCCATAGAATCTTATCAAAGCAACACTAGAGGTTGACACCGGTAGCACTTTCTAATGACAACATAATGCAACTAATCAAAGAATCAACACAATTTTTCAACCATCGCTAGTCATCAACAACACAAACATAAGCCTACAACGATCTCCCCCAAGCTTGTTGACATCAATGACAACACCAACTACTCATACTTGAAAAAATCTCAGATTTAGGAGTATGGCCAGTAGAGATTGTGTGGTCTTTTAGGCATATATTTGACTTTACATAATAATACAGGTGTAAACTCCAAATATGGTGACTATTTGGGAAGTTGGATTGATTGTATTGTAGTTTGGTTTGCTCTTGTTGCATACATATGGACAAGATAATGGGTGACACTATTTCTTACTTCCATTATCAAGAGAAGATAAACCAAAAGACTAGGTGCTATATAGTAGCTTACAAGGAGGAAGTCATGAAAATTCTTCTTCTCTATCTAAATTTGCACCCCAAAATTATACTATTAATATTTTCTCAATTCATTGTAATGAACAAGTCTGAACAAAAGTATGATTATGAAGAATCAACATCTCACGAGATGATTAGGTAAACATAGTAAAAATTTCAACAGGTTCATGTATACTAGCTGCAACATGTGGTGCATGGGTAGCAAAGCATAGAAATTTTTCTAGCTCATCTACATGTAGAAGTGCAAAATTTTTGGAAGCTCTTGGAATAATTGCAGACTTGGGACCTAAGGGAATTAAACAATGCATCAAGAAAGTTGGAATTGGTTTTACAATGTCTCTGAAATACCATCCAACAACCAGGCTTGTAGCTCCAATTAGAAATTCCCTTAAAATAAAGACTATTTTAAATGTTTTAGGCTTGAATGAGGTCTTGGTTAAAAAAATGGCAAAGGCTCTACAAACATTTGGATTAGAAAGAGCATTAGTATTTTACTCTGAGGGTTTAGATAAGATGAGTCTACTTGGTCCTAGAATAATATTGGATGTGACAATCAATAAAATTGAGAATTTTTCTTTTGACCAATTGGACTTTGGAATTCCTCGATGTAATGTGAAATTTTTTCAAGGTGGAAAACTAGATTTCAATGCAAAGATTATTTGTGATGTTTTGTCTAGTCAAAAAAGGTGCAATTACGAATGCTTGGGTTCTCAATGTAGCAGCTAGACTCTTAGTTTGGGGGAATGTTAAGAGATTGGAAGAGTTGGGTATGAGAATCTAACATCTGAAGGGAATTCAAAAAGTCTCCTAAAAATGAAAGGATAATCAAGAAAAAGTTACGAAGAAAAGTAGAAGATTTGAGCAAGTCCTTATCCAACAATCAAAAGACTTTATTAATTAGTTGCAAGGAGCATAATGGGGAGAAGGTGAAGAAGCAATCTTGTGACCCTTCAAAATATTTACATTTTTATAATTATAATTCAAAGGGAAAAACTCTTGGCATTCCTATCCAATCTCTTACAAATATTGGTGTAAATTATTCATGGAGGGATTTTTTTTGGGAGGGATTTGCATTTGGGAGCTGTGTACAAGGTGTTGTAGTGAATCATTCTAGCATTGAAGGGGACAAGCCTGTGTGCTTGATAATATTTCAAAAAAATTGTAATAGATAATCAATTCTAAGAGTCTTTGTCTTGTTGATATTGGTCATGAAGTTATTGTTCTTGTGTGTGCATTAATATTTTTAAACTTTCATTCCTTATGTGTTAGTTTGCAAATTAAATCTATTCAACATTATCAAATCAATCTTAAAACAATGCATTAATCTTTGAACCAATTATTATTTTGGGATTGAATTTGGGAGCTATGTACAAGAGGGTGCAGAGAACCATTAGTCTTTGAGCTAATTATTATTTTGGGCTTTACATTTGGGAGCTATGTACAAGGGGGTGCAGTGAATCATTTTGACATGGAGGGGGACAAGCCTGTGTGCTTGATAATATTTCAAAATTATTGTTCTTGTGTGTGCAATAATTATTTCTAAACTTTCATTCCTTATGTGTTAGTTTACAAATTAAATCTATTCAACATTATCAAATCAGTCTTGAAATAATGTATTAGTATTTGAGTTAATTATTATTTTGGGATTGAATTTGTGATTTATTTTCATGGGTATTTAGATAACTGAATTAACCATTTGTGCATTGTTATTTAGTTATTTTTTTTGAGGATATTGTATTCATTTGCATTCTTATCTTTCCATACTTTCGGGTTAAAAGTACTTAAAATCTCAAATTACATCATACGAGGGAGTCTCCCCTCTCAAACGTAGAGGAGAATCACTAATCTCAGTGATTTATCCATTTGTTCATGCATTTCATCGCTGCTTGTTGGGTGAGTCAATTAATTCTTGCAGTGACAAAACCATTAACCAAAAAAATAAAAAATATTTTTTTAACTCATCCAAGGAGGATTTTTAACCTACCATCATTGAAACACAATTGTAACTTTTCTTGTCCAACAATGGGATATGAATTATTGTTCCCAAGGTATATTTCTTTATCATATTCTTCATATGTTAAAAACCACTCCTTATGATGATTCATATGATAGGAGAATAATGAATCAATCAACAAATGTTCGTTAGAATAATATCACATAAAGAAAACACATCTTCATCACTTGAATTATAGGACTTTTTTTGTGGTCGAATCTCCTTTTATTTTTCTTTTTCACATGCTTTTTCCACAGTTCCAATGCTTCACTTTGTTCTTTTTACTCAGAGTCTTAGATCTACCCTTGGACTTGTCCTTAGGCCCTTTATGATCTCCTTTAAATCCACCTCTTTGCTTGGACCTACCCTTGACATAAAGAGCATTTGATGAGCTATTCATAGCTTTCCTTTTTATTTCTTATAATATTAGTGTTGCAACAAGAGCATCCATCTTGGTTCTTTTAGATTAGCACTAATTGTAAGGATAAAATTCTCCTATGACTCAGGTAAAGAACAAAGTAACACAATGCACTTATCTTCATCCATTTTAATATCAACTAAAACTAAAAAACTCATAATAAAATTAAATTACATTTAAATGTTTAGCTATTGAATCATCCTTCTTCATTTTAAGAGAAAATAACTTTCCTTTCTTAAATACAATTTATTTATTAGAATTTTGGCTTGATAGATCTCACCCAACTATTTCCATAGATCATATGTTGTCTCTCTTTAAAAAAATTTAGTAGGAAAAAAAGTGCAAGACAAAGACAAATGGTTTCCTGTTCTTTCTTATCCATCTTATTTCACTCATCTTGATCTATTTTTTTGGTTTATTTTCCTTTGTTCTTGTCAACCATTGATCCCTCTTTTCAAGGAGATCCTCCATTCTCAACTTCCACATCTCACAGTTGATTTTATTAAAAAAAAATAGTATCCAACCTAGATGAAGATATAGCCATGACTTCTACACATGATAGGCACATGGGAGATGAAAAAATCCAATACTTATAAAAAATTGCTAAGTAGGGACCCTACATAGAATTCTCATATTGGTTATATGTGATGAGAAAAAGAAGGCTTAAGAGCACAAAGGAGAAGAGCTTGTGTGAAATTTATAAATTTTGAGGCTTACAAATTTAGGCTCCAACATATGGTGGTGCTTAAAATATTTAGACATAATAGAAAGTGTCCAAAATCTTTGAATTTGTCTTGATTAAATTCAATCCTTATGTACCAATTCAACTTTTTTGTAACAAGATAAATGCCACCCAAAGTATATTGAAAATTATTATGCATTTATACATATTCAAGTAGATACTAATGTAAATCTCTCTATGATGGTAGTAAAATGATAAAATTGATGGAGAGGAATGTATAATCCAAATGTTTAGAATGGCTTAGAACTTTGAAATTTTATACAACACTTTAACATCTAAATTAAAATATTTTGTGTGAAAGTAAGTGGATAATGGCTATTTGGAGTCAAGTAAGCTTGATTTGATGATTAATTTGTATTTTGGAATATAAGGGTCAAGGCCACCCTAGCAGTCTTGACCTAGGAATGGAAATAACAAGATGGTGTGGACCTTTTGTGAGCAAAGACTTAGGTTGAGATAAAGTTCATGTTAAATGTCAACTCTTACATAGTGGTGTAGGAGCACTCGGGCGAAAGGGCAATCAACACCACCCAAAAAACTGATTGGTTTGAGTTTCTTCAAATTTTGGTTTTTTTTCTTAAATTTCTCCTCTTTATTGTGACACTTTGAAGCAGATATGAATTGGCTAGTATAAATAGATCTCCATCTTCATGGTTTTAAACATGAGTCTTGGGATACCCATCTAAAATTTTAAGATTTTTTTGTAGTTATAATTACTCTGGCAGACATGTGTGTAAATGTGGCAAGTGTAGAAGCATAAACCAAATACATGAACTCATCACAGCCTCAAGGAAACATTGTCTCATTAATTGTTGTAATTATCATCAATTTTGTATTAAAATTGTAGAATTTAAAGAGATGAAGTTATGTTTAAGTTTTGCTTTCTTATTTTCAAGAGATAGCAATTCAAATCTTTAATGATATCTTTGAAAATTTAGAGAAACGTCGATAAATTTGGACAGGCTAATATGGTTGATGAAAAGGCAATGGGGAATTAATATTGGCCTTTCATTTTCCAAGGAGAAAAAGAAACATCCATTGAAAAGAAAAGAAGAAATGAACAGATAAGAAGGAGACTCTAGCCGTAGCACGCAGGAGGAGACAAAAGAGGCATAGTGAGGGTGTAGAAAGAGAGAGAAATCTTGTGCCAATGAGTTGAGGAAGGGTGTGGCAAAAGAAAAAGAGGAGTTGCATTAAG
>VDFB02052611.1:0-36223 GCA_007258455.2 Sequoia sempervirens | reverse complement strand
ATAAGTTTGCTTCTAAGGTTGTTAAAAACAAACAAAATTTGATAAATTTGTTTTCATGATGATGAAGAACAAATAGTTGATATCCAGATTTGGTGATGAGTTTGTTTCTAAAGTTGTTAAAAACAAACAAGATTGTGATAAATTTGCTTTCAAAGTTGTTGAAAGACAAATCGGTTGATATGTTTGCTTCTAAAGTTGTTAAAAACAAACATGATGTTGATAAATTTGTTTTCAAAGTTGTTAAAAACAAATTGTCGAATGATGTATTATGATTGGATTGATTTGATTGATTTGATGATCCATTTTGATTTGAATAATTGTATGATCTTCTGATGTTATTGATGATTTGATCTTCTGATGTAGGAATAGGTGGTGTGAGACCAACAACATCTGGGGGTAGCACCTCATAGTGTTTTCATGTGATCAGCTTTGATTTTTTTTATTGAGACATTGTATACTTTGCCAGTTTTTGGGAAAATCTACAAATGCAAAATGCAGATTCTAACATGAATGCAATCTATACTAACCATGTAGGACATTCATACAATATTGCCATTTGGAGAGCTTATTTATGCTTTTTGTATCATCATAGAGCTTTTGAAATGTTGAAAGTTAATACAAGCATCAAAGGGTATGTTAGCACCAGTGATGACCTGAGTATTGCTTTCATGATTTTTAATATAGCAAGTTAATACAAGCATCTAGGTATAATTGAACCAAGATGACCTGAGTATTGCTTGCATAAACAGACAAGAGTTAATCTTTTTCCCATGCAAATTCTGAAATGTCATCCATGATACATAGTAGAGCATGTCTCGCGACCAATTTGCATAGTACTAATGATTTCCTCGCAAACAGCAGACAAAGAAAAATCATACTCCTTCCTTGCTTTTCTAGTTCAATACATCATCGAATCGCTCCAGAGATATGATAGAAAATCAAACAACCATTCCATTCTTGCTTAAAGTATTTCAAACATTTATTCAGATTAAGATCATCCAAGTTTTAGTTATCATTATTGATATTCTCACTTCAATAGTTGTTTGGATCATGTTGTTTCAATTTTGATTGGTATGAATATGTTTGTGATTGATTTGATATGACAATGTTTGTTGTGTTTGGTCAAACTGTTATTTTTATGTTTGTGATATTCTGAAAGCTTATTGCCCCTCTCTTGTATGTTTCTGCATTTTGCCCCCAGTGTAAACACAACCTAAAGATAAAAGATATGTACAAATTCATCAAGCCATGATGAAACCTAAAGATTCCCACTACATGATATGGATAATGAAAGATATATACAGATGATTGACATGGATGGATGATGCCGAAAGACATAAACTAATAAATGGAGGAACCCATTTTGATCACAAGTAGCGCTTGTTTGCCAAGTTTTCACCACTTGTTTTTATTGCACTTTTTCAAAACTTTTCTGATTTTTTTTATTTTTTTTTCAGGACTTTTTATGATTTTTTTGATTTTTTTCAGGACTTTTTATGATTTTTTTGATTTTTTCAAGACTTTTTAGACATAGAACTTCTTAAGATGAATACTATTGATTGGTTCTTCAAACAGGTCCCCCTCTGATGTGGATAACTGATATGCTCCAGAACCATATGCTGCTACAATAACAAATGGACCAAGCCAATTAGGTTCAAATTTGCCTTTCTTTTCTCTGTCTTGCTGATTACGTGGATTTTCCCTCAAAACTAAGTCACCCACTTGAAATTCCCGTGGTTTAACTCTGTGGTTATAACTACGAGACATGACTTGTTGATAACCTTTCAAATGATCAGCTGCATGTTGGCGTCTTTCATCTAACAGTTCGAGCTCTTGAAGACGAGAAACTCGATAGTCTTCATCACTTATCAATCCCTTAAGTGAAACCCTAAGCGAAGGTATTTCAACTTCCAATGGTAAGATCGCTTCTGCTCCATAGACTAAAGCATATGGTGTAGCTCCTGTTGGTGTGCAAATACTAGTTCTATATGCCCACAAAGCTGGGTTGAGTTGAACATGCCAATCACGTCCAGCATCATTTACTGTCTTCTTCAATATCTTCAAAATGGTTTTATTAGAAGCTTCTGCTTGACCATTACCCTGTGGATAATAAGGTGTAGAGTACCTATGTTGGATATGAAATCTTTCACAAAGTTCATCAACATCCTGATTCTTAAAAGGTCTTCCATTATCAGTAACAATAGAATTAGGAATTCCATATCTACAAATAATGTAATTCAGGATAAATGAAGATATATGTTTACCAGTCACTGTTGTTAGAGGAACAGCTTCAATCCATTTTGTAAAATAATCAGTAGCTGTGATGATAAACTTATGACCATTTGACGATGAAGGATGTATTTTACCAACAAGATCTAATGCCCACTGAGAAAAAGGCCATGTTGAAATAAAAGGCTGCAATTCTTGTGCAGGTGCATGAATAAGATTCCCATGGATCTGGCATTTAGAACACTTCTTAACAAAAGTAAAAGAATCTTGCTCCATGGTAGGCCAATAGTATCCTATTCTGACAAGTTTCTTTGCTAAAGTCAAACCACTTGAGTGAGTTCCACAAATACCACCGTGAACCTCTTGTAATGCTTTTTCATATTCATCACGTTCAAGACATCTAAGGAGTGTACCATCAAGACCACGTCTATAAAGGATATTGGCAATTAAGGTATAACGAGATGATTGGCGTATGAAATTCCGTTTTTGGTTGCGGGATAAATCTAAAGGCAAGATGTTATCTTTCAAATAGGTATAAGTTTTGCCATATAAAGATGAATCAGAACCAGTCAAATGACATATAACTTGGTTTTCAGGATTATCATATGCAGGAGAAAACAATTGTTCCACCAAGAATTCATACTTGGTTTGATCTTCTGATATTTGTAATAAAGAAGCAATGGTAGCCATTGCATCTGCAGCTTTATTGTCAATTCTTGATATTTGTGAAAACTTAATTGACACAAAATACTTCTTATAATCATCCACCATGTTTTTGTATGGTAGCAACTTATCATCTTTGGTTTGATATTCATCATTAATTTGATTAATGATAAGTTGTGAATCACCATAAACTTCCAGCTCTGTAATCTGCCATTCCAAAGCTATCTTTAATCCTATGAGTAATGCCTCATATTCTACTATGTTATTTGTGCAAGGAAACATCAACCGATATGATCGTGAGATGGTATGTCCTTCAGGTGTAACAAAAAGAATCCCTACCCCCGAGCCATATTGTGTATAAGATCCATCAAAATATAGTGCCCACGGTCTCTGAATTGTTGTTGTAAAGACACCTGCATCAGGAAACTCAATATGCATTGGATTATCTTCTTGTAAAGGATCTTCAGCTAACTGATCTGTAATGACCTGTCCTTTAATCGCTTTTTGATCTACATAGTGAATATCAAACTCACTTAAGATCATTACCCATTTTGCAAGTCTTCCTGTTAAAGTGGCTCTGCTTAATAGGTATTTCAATGGATCTATCTTTGTTATCAGCTTAACTGTATGAGTCAACATATAATGTCGCCACTTTTGAGAAGCAAACACTACTGCAAGACAAGCTTTTTCAATGAAACTGTAATTTAACTCATGTCTTGTTAAGGTTCTGCTGATATAATATATAGCCCTTTCTTTACCTGTAGAATCTTCTTGTGCTAGCAATGCACCCAAAGATACTTCTGTTGCTGAAATATAGAGTATAAGTGGCTCTCCTGGAATAGGTGGAATTAGAACTGGTGGATGTGTAAGATATTGCTTAATCTGATTGAATGTTGTTTCACATTTGTCATCCCATTTAAATGGAACATTTTTATGCAATAGATGTGTAAATGGCAAGCTTTTGTCTGCCAGTTGAGCTATAAATCTTCTGATGGACTGTAATCTTCCTTGCAAGGATCTTAATTGACTGATATTTCATGGTGGAGGCATGTCCATTATAGCTTGTACCTTTTCTGGATCAACTTCTATACCCTTTTCTGAAACAATGTACCCTAGGAGTTTTCCAGATGTAACACCGAAGACACATTTCTTTGGATTCAGTCGAACATTGAATTTTTCCATTCTGACAAATATTTTTGACAAGATTTCTAGGTGTTCATCTCGTGTATGAGATTTAGCAAGTAAATCGTCAACATAATCTTCCATGAATGTATGCATCATATCATGAAAAATAGCTGTCATTGCTCTTTGATAAGTAGCTCCAGCATTCTTTAACCCGAATGGCATTACATTCCAGCAATAAGTACCCCAAGGACATGTGAACGCTGTTTTATCTTGATCTTCTGGTGTAATTTTTATCTGGTTGTATCCTGAGAATCCATCCATTAATGAATACATTGCATGTCTAGCAGTTAAGTCAACAATCAGATCTATGTTAGGTAAAGGAAAATCATCTTTGGGGCATGCTTTATTTAAATCCCTGAAATCTGTACAAACTCTGATCCTTCCATCCGCTTTGAAATGCATAATGTTTGAAATCCATTCCGTGATAGTCAATAGTTCAATGAATCCAACATCTAAAAATCTATAAATACAAAGTTCTGCCTCGATCTAAAAAATGATATAGAATTTTAAATAAGTAAACTATAGGCAAATTGCATAGTATTCCCAAAGATTCATAGAGCATTTTCATAGCAATAGCATTCATAGAGCATTTTCTAGCAATAGCATTCATAGAGCATTTTCATAGCAATAGCAATAGCAATAGCTTGAAAAACTTGATTGACACAAAATATTTCTTATAATCATCCACCATGTTTTTGTATGGTAGCAACTTATCATCTTTGGTTTGATAGTCATCATTAATTTGATTAATGATAAGTTGTGAATCACCATAAACTTCCAGCTCTGTAATCTGCCATTCCAAAGCTATCTTTAATCCTATGAGTAATGCCTCATATTCTACTATGTTATTTGTGGAAGGAAACATCAACCGATATGATCGTGAGATGGTATGTCCTTCAGGTGTAACAAAAAGAATCCCTGCCCCCGAGCCATATTGTGTATAAGATCCATCAAAATATAGTGCCCACGGTCTCTGAATTGTTGTTGTAAAGACATCTGCATCAGGAAACTCAATATGCATTGGATTGTCTTCTTGTAAAGGATCTTCAGCTAACTGATCTGCAATGACCTGTCCTTTAATCGCTTTTCGATCTACATAGTGAATATCAAACTCACTTAAGATCATTACCCATTTTGCAAGTCTTCCTGTTAAAGTGGCTCTGCTTAATAGGTATTTCAATGGATCTATCTTTGTTATCAGCTTAACTGTATGAGTCAACATATAATGTCGCCACTTTTGAGAAGCAAACACTACTGCAAGACAAGCTTTTTCAATGAAACCGTAGTTTAACTCATGTCTTGTTAAGGTTCTGTTGATATAATATATAGCCCTTTCTTTACCTGTAGAATCTTCTTGTGCTAGCAATGCACCCAAAGATACTTCTGTTGCTGAAATATAGAGTATAAGTGGCTCTCCTGGAATAGGCGGAATTAGAACTGGTGGATGTGTAAGATATTGCTTAATCTGATTGAATGCTGCTTCACATTTGTCATCCCATTTAAATGGAACATTTTTATGTAATAGATGTGTGAATGGCAAGCTTTTTTCTGCCAGTTGAGCTATAAACCTTCTGATGGACTGTAATTTTCCTTGCAAGGATCTTAATTGACTGATATTTCGTGGTGGAGGCATGTCCATTATAGCTTGTACCTTTTCTGGATCAACTTCTATACCCTTTTCTGAAACAATGTACCCTAGGAGTTTTCCAGATGTAACACCGAAGACACACTTCTTTGGATTCAGTCGAACATTGAATTTTTCCATTCTGACAAAGATTTTTGACAAGATTTCTAGGTGTTCATATCGTGTATGAGATTTAGCAAGTAAATCGTCAACATAATCTTCCATGAATGTATGCATCATATCATGAAAAATAGTTGTCATTGCTCTTTGATAAGTAGCTCCAGCATTCTTTAACCCGAATGGCATGACATTCCAGCAATAAGTACCCCAAGGACATGTGAACGCTGTTTTATCTTGATCTTCTGGTGTAATTTTTATCTGGTTGTATCCTGAGAATCCATCCATTAATGAATACATTGCATGTCCAGCAGTTAAGTCAACAATCAAATCTATGTTAGGTAAAGGAAAATCATCTTTAGGGCATGCTTTATTTAAATCCCTAAAATCTGTACAAACTCTGATCCTTCCATCTGGCTTTGAAATAGGTACAATGTTTGAAATCCATTCTGCATAGTCAATAGTTCGAATGAATCCAACATCTAAAAGCTTCTTTAATTCTTCCTTGACCAATAATGCAACATGTGGATGCATTTTTCTGAGCTTTTGCTTTACAGGTTTTATCCCAGGGTTAATAGATAAATGATGCATTATCAAATTAGGATCTAACCCTGGCATATCAGCATATGACCAAGCAAAATTAATTTGATTATCCTTCAAGAATTGCATGAATTTCTGGACTTCTTCAACTGTTAATGATGCTGCAATTTGCAAAACTTTTGGCTGCTCTGGTGTACTTATGTTGATTGATTCTGTTGGTTCAATCAAAATAGAAGATCTTTCATGATAATATTTGGGAAGAGTGTCAAGTTTCTCATCCTTCAATGCCTCAGAAAGGTTTTCACTGTCAGATTCGCTCTTTATTTTTCTCTTGTTTTGATCTATCACTGCCTTTTTTCGGTTTTCATCAATAGATCCATGTTTTATTTCATTTATTTTGCAGCTAAGAGACTTGACACTCTCCTTGTCAAAATCATGAGTATAAGATTCTTGAATGAAACAATTGTTTTCTTCATTTGAGGAACAAAGGAAAGTTATAACATCTTCATCATTACTGAATATAGGAATATGGATAGGTGCGTCAATGTCCCAATCTATAAGTTCTGGATAAACTAAAGGCATAGGATCATTAGGTTGGGTAAGGTCTTGAATTGTCAAAGTCATGATATGGTTGTCATCCTCATGGTAGACAAGGTCTATGATGGTATTCTCCTGTTGATTATCAATCTCGTTAGAATCTAACTCTTCCTCACTTGAGTCATGATCGCTTTGTAAAACATAATCAAGTGGAGGCCTTGATCCTTCTCCTTCTATAAGAACAGGTGCATATTTATGTATAGTATCAATTTGTTTATCCCTCCAAAATTCATCATTATAAATGGTGTCCCATTCATATTCATTAGAATCAGTATCTGAACTATTTTGCAATTGGAAAACTGATTCATGAGATTTATCTGACACAGATTCTCCTTCATGAACTAATGATGTCTGCTGTGAAGTAAGTTCTTCTTTATCTTTACCATATCCAAGTCTTGTTTTATCACTTGAATGCTTTGAAATAGGCTGAATTGGTTCCACAATTCCTTCTCTTCGTTTCCCTATAGGACCATTCCCTTCATAACCCATCTTTTGCATGATAGCGTACCCTTTACCATATTGTTCTTTAGGTAACTTAATTTGTAAGAGAGATTCATCTTCATCTTTGTATAGCCAATTTAGGATGTCCCTATCTTCAGCTTCTTCTTCAGTGGTATTAGCTCTAATGAATTTTCCATCAAACTTTGTGATTGGCACGGAAGTTTGAGATGTAGAAGGAGTCACAATCTTTTGATTTGGTAAACCATGTGATCTTGGAGAAGGAGGTAAAGTAGAAAGAGATAGTGAATATTCACCTACCCCTTTGTCTTTAAACTTCAGTTTAGTATCAAGATTCTTTGTCAATTCTTGCAATTGGACTTGTAGATTAGAAGAAGAAACAACAAGAGCTTCTCTATTGTGTGGCACAAAGACATCTTGACTCACCCTAAGATTGGAACAAGTTTGGGTACTATTGTAATCAGCTTGTATAGTTATTTCTTGTCCATCATATGGAAACTTAATACATTGATGATATGTTGATGGTACGGCTTGCATATCATGGATCCACGGACGACCCAAAAGTATGTTATAAGACAGATCTCGATCTAGAACCTGACAAAAAGTATTCTTCACAACAGGTCCCACTCTGATAGGTAGCAATATTAATCCCTTAGGAGCTCTTTCTTCATCATCATATGCCTTAATGGTTATCTTCCTTCGTGAATCAATTTCATTTTCTGAAATTCCTAAGGCATTTATCAATTTTAAGGTACAAATATTCAAACCGGCTCCTCCATCTATTAAGACACGTCTAATTCAATGTTTATGGATCATGACTTCAAGATAGAGCGAGGAATTATGTGGATGTGTCATAGAAGCATCATCTTTATCGGAAAATGAAAGACAAGTGGGGGAAGACAAATGTCCCACCATGGCTTGAAATCTGTTTGCATCTAGATCAGTATCAACAATTGTGTTCACAAGCGCTTCTTCTAAAATATTTTTGTGTATGGGGGATATTTTAAGAAGTTCAAGAATAGAAATTTGTGCTGATGTTTTTCTCAATTGATCAACCAGATTATACTGAGTTGGAGAAGAAATAGTTGTTTTAGACGAACTTCCTTTTAAAACAACCTTTGCTTGACCTCTTGTTGTTACATTAACCTGTTGATATTCTTGTTTTCCTTTAATTTTGATAACATTAATCCGATTATCATCTATGTAAATATGGCGGATTATATTGTCTTCAACATTATGTATGCTTTTGGCTTTGGTATCTGATGTTTCTCCCTTTTGGTAGTTTGGCAAAGGATCTTTGAATGCTTGATGATCATCATTGGTATGATGTCCCTCAATTGTAATAGTACCATTGTCAATTAAATCTTGTACTAGATTTTTCAAAGCTTGACAATTGTTTGTTTTATGACCTTTACATCGATGATAATTGCAATAATACGAGTCATTCCATGATGGTGGTTTAACTCGTGGCTCATAATCTCTTTGTGGTGGTAAAGTGATAACCTTATTATCAAGAAGTTCCTTGAGAGCAGATTCAAGAGATTGACCCAAAGCAGTAAAAGTTCGTCGATTTGAAAAGAATGAAGGTCTAGACGGATTTGATATTTGGGTATTGCTAAGATTATTATTGAAATTACCACGATTTTGATTGGTATTTTGATTGGTTATGTTCTCTTGCTTGGAAATTTGTCCTTGTTGATTGTTGTTTCCTTGTTGTATTGTATTTCCTTGTGAATTGTTTCTTGGAACACTTGATAGATTGAAAACGGATGGCCTTGTTCGTAAATTATTGGCATCCACTATGCCATCATTAACAACATTTTTGTTTCTATTCCAAAACCTTGTTTTATCATTGTTTTGATTTGATGTACTTGGATTATCAAGTTTTATCACTCCCCTTTTAACCAAGGCCCCTTCAATAGTGATTGCATTTTCAATCAGTTTTTCAAAGTTATGAGGACAATGAAGGTTAAGCCTATAGCTTAATTCTCGATCAAGGCTATTGATAAAAATATCCATCTTTTCCTTTTCAGGAATAGGACGAGAATATCGTGCAAATAACCTTCTCCATCTTTGTAAAAATGTAGTAAAGGGTTCTCCTACTTTTTGTTTCTCTTTACAAAGATCAAGCATTGTTATTTGATGTTGAATATTGTAGGAGTATTGTGAGATAAACTGATTTATCAACTCCTCAAAAGTTTTGATAGGTGGAGTGATTTTTGAAAGCCACTCCATGGATTGTACACCTAGACTTCGTGGAAATAATCGCATCAAGTAAGTATCATCATAGGCAAATTCAAGACTCATGTTTCGGAAATCCCTAACATGGTCTATGGGATCCGTTTTTCCATTATACCTATCATACTTAGGAATTTCACAATGTTTTGGAAATGGGATCATTTGAAGACTCCTATCAAATGGATAAGGAGATATGTCTTCCAAAACATATTTCTTTGTTGTACCTCCTTGCATTTCCTTTATTTGCCCTTGTAATTCTTTTATCTATTGGTTAAGAGCACTAAAGTCATTAGGAGGATTTTCAGGATTCTGTTTAATCCCCTCTATGTCAAAGGTGTGAGGCAACTTAGCTCCTTGATTAGCTAATGAAAGAAAGTATTTTTCTTTGTTACGTTCTAGGATTCTTTCCATAAGAGTATGGAATTGAGGATCTTGTTCTGCTTCTTGAAGCTTTTCTTCCGTTATCTCATCAAGATTAAATGTGTCCTCTTCTTTTTCATTTCGATCACCCATTTTACTAGTTGTAGTTTCTCCCTCATCTTTTTCCATTTGTTTTTGAGATCTTGTGAGAACAGGCATAGATTTTACTCCAAATTTTACTTACTTTTGATCAAAAAAAGTGAAATAGTGCAATTGATGTGGTATGTATAAAAGTTAGAATAGAATGAAAATTCTATGACTTATACGAAATTTTCTAATCTTATAGCTTGTGTTGTTCCCTAAGTGAAAGGATGAAAATCCTGTTAATGGGAATATAAGCAAAAGATCAAGAAAATGATAATTTTTGCACTTTATGAAGTTTTGATCATGGCTTTGTAAAAAGATGGATTTAGTGATAGATGCCTAATGTATTCTAAGTTCTCTATTGTAAGATTTGATTTGGACGAGTAGAGTATTCGATTGCTGGTTGGGGAATATAACTAAAACAGATGCGTTGACTATGGTTATGCCTTTGAGAAAGGGCTCTTCTTTGAAAATAAGCTTGTGAATACAAGGGCTCTATGGCATAATCATCTGAAAGACCTCTAACACAATCATGATACCTATGAAGAAAAGTTCTATATTTAAGTAAAACTTTTCGACTTTGATATAAGAATTGTTGTTTCTTCAATAATTTCTTGTGGTTGAGAGGTTTCTTTGGCTTCTTAATCCTTTTGGAAACGGATTTCTTTACAAATTTTGTAGATTTCCAATCTCGTAACATGAGATTGATCAATATGATAATGAATGTTTTGGATGATCTTTATCTAAATTAATGTAATGAAAACACATCAAACAAATTTAAAACAGTTGTTTTAAGTCCTATGCTAAACATCAAGTGTGTAACCAAAATGTTTTTCAAAAATTGTTTTAATAGGTTTTACACATGACAAGCACTTCAAACAGACTCACTCTTAGTTCTCAAGTAGGTCATCATAGCAATCAACAACCCACATCTTAAAACTGCATCGACTCACACAGCCGTGTCACCCCCGAAAGGGCGCCCGTGTTTTTGTCTTTTCCAGGTGCGTACTCAGAGTGACGGAAGTGGATACCGGATCCCCTGAGCAAACAATCCTTGGCAGTTATATGGTGAGTATCTTGGGGGTAGATTCTTCCCTCCCCTGCACTGTGATTGAAACAATGTTCGAAAACTGACTCGGTTAGTTACTACACTAGGTTCGTAGTAAGGATTTCCGTTTGGTGCGGCAAATGATAGACTCCCTCGAGAGACCTCCCTACCTTTAGAACAAAGGCTTTGGGGATGGTTATCAATGCACACTACCGTCAAAAGAGGGTTTCCCCAATTTTTCTTTAAATTTTATAGTGGGGTGGAATAGCCTGGCTTTGGCTTGAACCCACTTGAGTCGTTCCTCTTGGGTGAGTAATTTTTCCCACAAGAGCAGGCTCTCTACAAGGTTTTAATAAAACTTAAAAATGCATAAAAATAAATAAGTGATTTTGGCATTTTGATCACCCAGTTAAGGGGAGAGCATAGGCCTATCACTGAGAACAAAGCAAACACTAGGTTCAATTGTTAAGCACCAAAATAAAAATTTTCTAAGATATTGCTTCACATAAACAGAAAATTCATTTTAAGCCTAAATTGAAAAATGAAGTGTCTATCCTAGGATTGCTTTATTTTATGCTTTAGATGTCTACCCTAGGATTGATAATTTTTTTTTTTTTGCTTTTAGGATGACAATTTAGGATTGATAAATTTTGCGTTTTAGATGTTCAATTCTAGGATTGATAAAAATTATTTTATTTTTAGATTTTTTATTTTTATTTTATTTTTATGAATTTTATTAATCAATTTCGCTGGCCGCTATTGAATTCCGCTAGGATTCAAACGCGCCATGTGACATGACATGTTTCTAAAATTTGCGCTCGCAAAACATATTACAGCGCTTAAAATATCTTCGCCACTGTGCACTAAAATGCCTTGGCTACGTGCCAAAGATTAATTACGGGCGCTTAAAATAGTCGCTATACGCTACCGAAACAGTAATCACGCGCGCCGAAGAGTAGTTACGGGCAATTAAACAGCCATTACGGCCAAAATGAAATATTACTTAAAATAAACAAGAGGTCACGGGCCGAAGAGTAGCGTTACTGGGCAACAAATGGGGCTTCATTACGGGCGCTTAAAAGAGTAGTTACGGTGCTAAAATAGCCGCTTACTTCTTGAAACAAAGAGGTCACTTCGCTACCGAAGAGCAGTCACGCGCTTAAATCGAGGTGTTCTTCAAAACGCATCGCTCAAGCGATCTCCGGCTTATTTTTTCCTCGTAACCTCGGCCCTCGAAAAAAAAAAAACTACAAACAAAACATTGTGTTAAAGCAAGTGCCCCACGATGTTTTAAAAATGTGTATATGTATTTATTGTACCGTAAATGAAAACATAAAAACACTAAATGAAACCTTAATCTAAAGAAATTGAACTAAATTAAAACAAAAAAAATTCTTTAGTGCCGTCCCATTTTTCTCTATCCACAGAGATTCTTTTGAAGCTTTTTGGCTCTCAGATTGTGTAAGCTTCTCCAAATGGCTGCTGCAGAATGAGTATGCAAAAGGAAAACTATTCTAGATGCTGATGAAAGTGAAAATGCAGATGAATATGGACAGGGGCTGTAGATTATGTACAGGGGCTGTGAATTGAAAATGTCATGATTCCACTGCTATTACTATGATTCTATGCTATTGCTATGAAAATGGTCTATGAATGCTGGGAATACTATGCAATTTGCCTATAGTTTACTTGCTTCAAACTCTATATATTTTTGGAGCTCCCGGCAGCTGTATTTATAGATTTTTGCAGGCTCCATCCCGGCTGGCAGGAATCTACGGCTATGAATTTGTCTGGTAAATTTGAATGGTGAGAGATTGAGAGGTTGAGAAGAAAATGGGGGAGGTTGAGAGGTTGGAGAGAAGAATGGAATCCTATCTTCAACCCACGGGAACAAGCCTGCACAGAAACAGAGAAATTTAATTTTCTGTTTTGGCAGTTTGTTTCCTGGGAGTTGAAGATAAATCCCAAATTAAATAAATATTTAAATTTATTTAATTTTATTTATTGCTTTTGATATTTGATTTTTTGATTTTTGAAAACTATGGAAGAATTAATTAAATATTTTGTAATATTTAATTATGATGTGACTTTAGAAGATTTTGAAATTTAAAAGATTTAATTAAATATTTTTGGAAATATTTAATTATGAATAGATTTTTGAAGAATTTTGAAATGATTTTGGAATATTGAATTAGAGGAAATAATTAAATATTTTGGAATATTTAATTGTAAATGATATAAAGAACGAATATTTAAATTGGATTAGAAGAAATAATTAAATATTTTGGAATATTTAATTGTAAATGATATTTAGAAGAAGAATAATATTTTAATCTTTATTTGAATAAGATATTCAAACGAAGATTATTGATAATTAATATAAATAAATCATAATGTTTATTTAATTAATTAAGAAATGAATATGAAAAGATGATTAAATAAACTTATTTATTTAATCGAAATGAAAGAATGAAGAAATATAAATAAATTATTTAAATTTATTTATATGCAAATAGAATTGAAGATTTTAATTAAATATTAAAAATATTTAATTAATTACCAGACAATGTGATGTGACCATTTTAAGGTGTATACAACCTATTTCTTCCATTTTTCACACATTTAAACCTCCTATTTTGTGATTATCTTTTCACTTATTAATTTTTGGACATCTTTCTGGATGAGAGCCGTTAAATCTTACCTTTCAACAACAACCTGGTCCTAGTGAAACCTGCATTCTCCTAATCTTTTGTACTTTTTACACCAATGGTATGCCTCCTTGTACTTCCAAATTACATCTATGATCAATTCCTCTCCTTGCTTTACCAAGTATTCCATCCATTCTCCAAACACACTCATTTTATGGTGAAGTGTTGTGATAGCATCCACCTACTCTTGTGACATGAGTACTAGATTCTGAGGCAATTTGGCATGTGTTTGACTAGATTGGGCTAGTGATACTGTGAAGTTATCTAGGTGGTAAATCCATTCTTTTAGTTCTCTTTTCTTTTTTTTACTTTTTTTCACCCTAACAATAGTAGTCTCTAAATTCATCTTCATTTCTATTAATTATTGTCCCCAAGATGAATTCCCAACATCGATACTTGTCACTTTGTACTCCTCAGGCTTTATTCCATGTTTGATTTTATCTACTACCAAAGTAGCTATATGGAGTGTTCTTCCTCCGTTTGCATTATTCTGTATAACATGTTTTTTTTTTGTTCACCTAGGTTTAGGAGTTTCCACTTCTTGCATTAAGCTCTTGAGATCTAGAGGCACTAATTCCACTTCCAATGGAGAAGCCAATTCCCTGACCAACCAATTAGGTGCATCTTCATTAGGACATTTATTTGTTCCTGGTTTGTAGTACCCTCAAGAACTTATCCTCTTATGTTTTCAACCTCGCTTGTCACATTCTCTAGGATTGGAACATTTTTAGTATTCACTGGCATGGATTCTAGATTACCGAGATTCAACACTATCTCTTCATTTCCAAGACTTATATTTTCCTGTCTAGCCATATGTTCAATATCAATATTTGGGGCATCACCTTTTTCATGTTCTACTACATCATTATTCTCTTCATTCCTTACCCCATCATCCAAAGTTTGTGAAGGCTCTATATTTTCAACTTCAACCTGGTCTTCTCTTGTCTTTTCTAAAACCTGTAGTTGTTCAACATCATTTTCACCATCCCCTAGTGGAAGCTAGGAATCAATTTTATCTTCAATGACAACACCATCAATGGGAACCTATCTTGTATTTTCCCCTGTTTCCTTTTCAACAAGTATTTCAAGCTTTCCTGCCTCTTGGGCAAGTGTTCCTCTTATAAATTATTCTTCATCAACATCTATAGGAATTGACCATGTGTTTGAAATTTCTTCTACCATTGGTTGTACCATTGGATTCTCCTTAAATTTATTCTCTTCTACTCATTCCATCACAACACCCCATTTCTTCATTTGTTCCCTAATTTTCTCTTCATTTAGTTCAGAGCTCTCATCCAAAGCCACAGGAGTTTTTCCCAGTGTTTTTTTTACTATAGTTGTATTGACTGAAGGGGGAGAAGTAAATAATGTTGCAACTCTTTGGGATGCAGACCTTATCTGAGCACGAGTATTTTTTTTCATTCTCACCTTTTCATCAGTCATAGGTTGGGTCTTTAGCTTTGTTGTAGAAGAAGATTCCACTCTAGGATTCAATGTCACTTTGACCTTACTTGGTCCAGTTTCTTTATGTTGGCTAGTTGGCACCAATGAAACTCTCTAGCTTCAGGCATCAGGAGTTCTCTCCTCCATATGTATAGTTGTATCTTCCTTTCTAGCTTTTATTTTCTTCTTAGCAAGCTCCTCATACCCAGACTCACCTTATTCTCTATGTTTCTTCTTTGTATTGAGAGAGTATGTGGGCCTGACCCCAAATTTTCCTAAAGTCTTACAATAATCATCAGTCCATCATTGAGTATGCACCAAAACTTGTTCAAAATATTCCTCAATGGTCATTATTTCTCTACTTTCATAATTTGGATCTAGAATAGGTTCATCATAAACTTTGGTTGAATTATGAACCGAATTCAAAACCTCTCCATTATCTTCATCCAACTAATCTGGAATGTCATGGGGCTTTAGAATTTGTGTCAATTGCAATGACAATATTTGATATGATCTTTTCCTTAATTCATTCTCATCATTACAATTGAGCTAGGAATCTTCTAAATGATGAATATTGGCATGCTTTTCAAATATCCCCTTGGCAATATTCCCCTCTGGATCATAGTCAATTCTTTGGAGTGTAAAGAATTCCAATTTGTACATCTTTAATTCTTCTTCACACAAATCGGTTTCTTTAGCCGCATTGCACTTATAATTCCCTATTATGATGGGAATTCTGACATAACTTCTTTTATGTGCCATGCTAAAAGGAGCATGAGACAGCTTCATTTGTCTTACCAATTCCAATAGTAACAATTTATTTGTTGGGTACCTAGGCAACATGAAATGATATCCTTCAAACCCTTCCACCCTGATGTAGGTGAAAGTGGGAAACTGAATGTACCAGCCTCCAACCTGATTAATAATATTTTTTGCTTCTAGAGACAACTTTTTACCTTTGTTACCCTAAATTATTCCTACCATCTTCATGTAAAACACATCATTCACTCTTCGATAATGCTCCCAGTATTCATGAATATTAATTTGGGGTAAATGAGCATATATCATACAATTCCCTATTTCTCTACCCAGGGTACCAACTCTATTCAACCCTTGCTTATTCACCCTTATGGTGCAAGAATAAATCACATATGAGGACATATAAAACCATATTGACTATGGAAATATGTTAATTTTATCATGTAGCCTGTCGCTAATAAAACTTCCCCAATGCACCTACACAGGACCTTCCATTAATTTGGCTATAATCATGAACATCCATGGTTCAAACTTACTGGAATCTCTAAGTCCAACTATCCTAATTAACATATTTATAACATCTAGAACATCCAAGTTGAACATAGATCTTAGAATTGGCTTTGTTGCTTTGAAATTTCCTCCTGGCACCACTGTGTACTCATGATTTTCTTATTATGCTCTTCAACGCTCAAGCAGGTTTTAGCCTTTGTTCTCACATCTACTAGGTTCATCTAAGGAGATGTGAGGAGCACAAATGAGTATACAATTCCTTTGACAAAGAGATATGCATAGATTCTTCCCTCCTTTTCAACAACACTCTCATCTAGGTTATGACAATTCAAACACTGCATAACCAATTTAGGGGCCTCCATTTCTAGTGGAAACCCTCCTGCTAAATGTAACCCACTTGCTATGAAATTCTTCCTACACTAAGAGGCATTCTCTTGTCAAGATCGTGTGATGAATTCAACATCAGAAAACCATCTTGGATGGGTATTGGTAACTATCCCACCAACTGGTATAGCTTGTGAAGCAAAATACTAAAATTCATTTTTTGGCCTCACTTCAGAAGTACTCATTTTCACCTGCATGTCCTACATTTTTTACAAGTATGTTCCTTGTGTGCAAGTTAGGGTTAAATTTAACTAGTTATCTTCAACAATTCATAGAACTTTCAATCTACCATTTGATTAAATTAATTTCAAAACAATCAATATTTATATTACTAGAGGAAATACCATTATCTCAAGACATGCATGCATAAAAGACTAGCTGAATTTTGGTTATCTGAAACATACCTGATTTTGTTGATGATAAAAAAATTGATTTTCAAGATGTAGCTTCGAAACCCTTAGTAGATGTGTTCTTGGTTTCTCAAGGTTTACCTTCCTTTGCACACTACAATACAAGTCTTGTTCCTTCAATGTCCTTGCAAATTAGTAGTATGGTGTGAGGTATAGTGTTGTAAAAGTAACTACATGCTGGAGGTGATGCCAAGTATGTGTGCAATTTTCCACCTTCATTAATTACCTATTACAATGCATTAATTTTCTCGAATAAAGGTTCAATCATGGCGAATTAGGGTTCAAATCATGAAAACCTTGGTTTCTCCACAAGCCCACCACTACAGAAGAAGATGGTGTGAAAGCTTATGTGGCACTCTTGCATATCACTTTGATTCTTATGAGTCAAGGTTTTATAAGGAAACACCTCCTTGGATACGTTACCATTGATGATCGCAAGATTTGAATCATCTAGTACCAGACCTTTGAAATATTACCGAGAACTAAGGCATTTATCCACTGAGTCTATGAGAATCAGGTGCAAAGAGAGGAATTGAGAACCAGGTTTGAACAAGACCAAAATGATTTAAACAAGTTTGCAGAAAAACCTCTGATTTTTTACCTCGACTAAAGAATAAAAAAAAACCATCGAAATAACCGATCAAGAAAAATGACTCACGCACACTGGGATGATTTACCCACCAGGTGGGAAACTAGGACCATTCAAAGATACAATATCCTTGACACAACTGCATCAACTCTGAGACTTCGAGGTCTAGAAAATTGATAAGACATAGAAAAGAAAACTACAACACTTTGAATCCGAGAAAGACAAAGAATTTAGCAATGACCAGGTAGGCTCAAATAGAACTTGCATTTTACCATTTCCTCTGAAAACACCACACCTAAGAAAGCAAAGGAAAAGGAAAGAAAAGAAAGGTAGCAAAAAAGGGGGTCCACATTTTGACAAGGAGCAAAATGGGGCGTTTTGTGAGACCACACAACACAAATCCCAACCTTAGCAAAGAAACAATGGGATATCATCTTGACTCAACTAAATTCAATCTACAAGAATATACTTCCATCAATTTAATCTAAGTATGTCTTGATGCAAGATAGAATTTTGAGAAAAATTGTTGTACCCAAAGTAGTGTGCAGAAGATAATGCTATGATGATTTGTATAATTTTGCATAAACATGCCACCACACCAATGTATATAGTGTGAAAAATAGAGAACATAGTCTTTTTGCTACAAGCATATATTACCATATCTTACCAATGCTATCTCTCAAGGGGAGTCTCTATTTTGACATGTACTAAATAAGGCCACTATACATTTTCCCTTCATGTCAAAGGCGGAGAGAAAAGGAAACATCCAGTAAGTGTTGCCATCAATAACAAAGGGGGATATTGTTGCAAATGTGTTATCATTGATGTCAACCTATGTTACTATTGCAATTTTACTAGTGTGTTGTCTTTAATGGAGTGTTATGACAAAGGGATGTGATGTTGTTAGATCAGTATCATCTGTACATAGTTGTACGTTATCTTTTGAAGTTTATAGATTGATGTCACTTGTCAATATGAATTTATTGATGTAATATTACATATGTTTCCTAATGAAAATTTTTACTTAGGGTATGCAGTGAAATGTATACGTCTTCAAACTATGAAAGGAACAAAGCATTTCACTACAAAATATCAATCAAATGCTCCATATTTCTCTACAGACAAACATGTAACCCTACGGATTGAAGGATAACTCAAAATAGCTATGAGGTATGTATGTTCCAAGTTTCAGTGCATAAGTGTTATCACAATGTTTTCCAAAGTTAGCAGAATAAAAATAAGTCAAGTTCCTATGAATGGTTTGCCTAAAGTAGGATAGAAAGTCACCACACTTCACCACATTGTCTTACTTGGCTTTACAGTTTTGGATTTATATTTATATAAATAGTATACATGCCTAGTTCAAGTTTCATGTGGTATGGTTCACCATCATTGAGTTTGTATGTGATAGTGTGTTGTTTGTGTTTTGGAATTCTAGAAGGATGGTCAGCTAGTGATATAATGACTTACGCTAGCAAGTAATTTCTTGGAACTAAGTAAAGAGGTTTTGGAAAGCATGCTTGGGACATATTATTCTTTGTATAAATTGTAAGTTGATATTCAATCTTTTCATGTACCATAACCAATTTGGAATTGATATTTTGAGTATTAAGTGTTTGGGTTAGCATGAAATGAGTTGAAATGATAAAAGGAGTGTAGAGGAATGTTGGTAAGCCATATAATAATCATGGCATGGTCAACATGATGTTATTTTTGTTTCTCCTATACCACTTTTGGTTTGGAGCTAATATAAAGAATGATATATGTTTGTCGGGTCAACTTGATATGTTGAGTTATTTGTGCAAGGTTTTTGGAAGTGTCCACTAGTGCGGAAGTATATGCTAAGGTAAAATCTATCTTTTTTATCTCCTAGTGTGTGTCGCACTTGATTTCTAAGTATTGTAGAGGTCTTGAAGGCTGATATACTTGGCTATTACATGTATCATATTATATGTTTCTAAAATGTTGAAAAAGAGAGAGATGGGGGGCCTAGGTCTAAATGCAATAAAACACTAGGACTAACGCCTATTTTTTTGAGGATTTCATTAAGATGCAAATCAACAAGGTGATTAGATTAACTTTCAACCATATAGGTGATTCAATCAAACCTTGATCTACATCTTAGTGGGCCTTAGAAATTTATTGGAATTGATTTTTATTGATTAACCTAATTAGGCTATGTGCCCTAATATGAAAATACAAGATTTTGACAATTGAGAAATGATAATAGAATTTTGCAAGAAGATCTGAGAAAGGAAAAGCTCTATGTACCTATCTTATAAATTTGGAATTAGCTAGAATAGGAAGACATTTCTGGCCCTTGTAAAGGTATTTTAGTTATGTTCTCATAGTCCTCTGATGCTATATTTGAGATTTTTGTTTCTACCTACAAATTGATCAAAATCATTGTTAGACAATTCTTTAGGTGAGTTTCCATAAATTTTCAAAGGTGTAGGGTTTCAATTGCAGTAACAAATAATGGACCCTTAATCTTCCTTCAATCTTCTTTAGACCTAAAACCTGCACAATCAAAGAGGAAAGAAAGGTTTTTCCATTTAGGGGCTTTCCTTAGTAAAACCCCATGTTAGTGTTTCCACTTCCACAATGACCATGTCAATGATAAAAGGATAAATGATAGGAAGAAATGATGAACCAACAAAGTGTTGCAACTCACCACCCTTCAATGGCTTCCTTGAAGGACTAAATTCATGCACATTACCTCAAACTATTGGACTTGATTTCTTAAATTTATTGAATTTCTTGGAGACCTACAAAAGGGTTAGCCTTGACAAAAATTGATAACATGAACATGCATAAACTCACATAGGATTTGGCATGATGTTTGGATCTTGAATTGCTGCAATAAAGCTCTGAAATGTTGCTTTTGAATTCTCTTGACAACACTTCTTTCTCTTAGTTTTTTGTTATCTTTCAAATGATACAATAACTAGTTATTTATAGGAATTTATTCAATTTCCCACAAATTAGATCCCAATGGCTGACATTTCTAACCTGATTTGGAAATGATAAGATGCCAACATCGACATATTCAAATTTGGGACTAGGCAAAATAGGGGGACATTTTTTTCCACAAGGCGTCTCTATCCTTGCCCTATTTTTTGGAAAATAAGGCATTGAGGGTAAAGTATCAGATGAATGCATTTTTTTTATGCTTACAATTAATTGGAAAATAGTAAAATAAGCCACAAAATGCATAATTTAGGAAATTAGGGGTTCAATCAAGTCCAATAATTTAAGGGGGAGTAAAACATAGTGTAAAATAATTGAGGATGAAATTTTTTAGTGCTACATTTAGCCCTCACTTTAGTGGGAGTATGAACTTACACTTAGAATCACACTATATGAGAAAATATATGTCAAGAGGGGTCCAATTTTCTAAATGTTGAAGATATAGGATGACTAAGGATCAAGGGGAAGTGCACAAGCCCCTAGGATCCAAGATCCCATGGTAAACCAACATGAGCACCAAGGAACACACATGTATGCAATGTATCAATACAACATACACAAATATACATGTCAGAAAACATGAAGCATACACAATGAAAAAACATGACATAACATAACATATAGACCGAAATGAAATAAACACAAACATGATAAAAACACAATACAAACACAAAGAAAGCACACAAAAGACACACAATCAAAACAAAAGGTTAGTACTAAAGGGATTCAAGTTAGTAAGGAAAAGAGATCTCAATCTTAAATTATCTCAAAAATCAAACATCATACATCGAATAAAGGAATGCTCCCATATGGACTAGTAAGCCGCGTTATCCCAAATCACACATGAGCCACCTGGATCTACTAGCTAGCAAGTTACATTACACTAGGTGTCCATGTAATATGATGAGTTCTACAAGGAGAGCAATATGGATTATGCTAGACACTCATGAAACACATAGTTGTACTATCAAGCAAGTTGTGTTATGCTCAGTGGCCATGTTAAGGTGTTCATGACTCACATGATAACAAAGTCCTATATTTTCTAGGTGAATCACAAACTGAATGCAACATAGACTAGTGAGGTTCAATATTCACTAGGTGAGCCCCCAAGATAAAGTAGCAAAATGAGGAACACATAAGGTCTAGTGAAGTCCAATATTCACTAGGTGTGCACCCATTGATAATCATACTAAGAATTATACTCCCTAATAGCTTTGATTAGGTGCTACAAAAAAATTCTTCAAATGTTATGCCAACACAACACTAATTTCAATGCATGTCAACAAAGTGAAGCAAAAATAATGCCAATGTCAATGCACCACTAATTCTAACGTGTGTGAACAAAGTGAAATAAAATCCAAAATCACCTAAGAAGGTGCAAAAACTCACCCACAAAGGCACATAAGACAAGGAAAAAACCTCAAGGGGTGTTATAAACAATGCCACCACAAAATTTGTTTTATAAAGACAACAAAGGGACATTGCTCAATATATTTAAGGTCACACCTTAGGGAACATCACACATGATATCACCACCAAGAGAGGAAAAGTCATGGAGTAGAAACTCACATCTTATGGAATACTAACCATAGCATCACCACCGAGGAGAATGCCATATGAAAAGAAAATTCACACTCTTATGGGACATCAAGACTAATATAACCACTAATGAGACACTAACACAGATATAGAAGGCCACATTTTCATTTCCAAGGTAACACTTTCTAGGAGATATATGTTATCATCAATAAAAAGAGATCATTCCTTATGCAAACAATAAGAGGGGGACCATATGCCCCCCTTAAAATGTTAGTGTACTTGCTACACTAATGTTTTAATGAGATACAAAGGGATCCCTTTCTAGAAGGAATGCACCTAACACAAGGCTACCTAACCCCTTGTCCCCCAAGTTTAGGGACAAAGACGAGCCCATAATGGATGATGATACACAGCTCCTTGTGAGATGGAATATGATTACACAAAGCCTAGTTTATACCCCAATGCATGGTAGTGAGTATGTTATGATACTACAACTACCACAGAACATGAAGCATAAACTAATTCTATTTTTCTCTTGTATGAATTGAGTGAGGGTATTTTTGATCCTTTCATTATTTTTGAAGGACAATAACCAAGACCTCCCATTGTTTCTTGTGTATTGGGCTCTACAGAAATATAAATGCCTTGTTATTTTCCACCACATCAATTTCTATTATAACCAAATTGTTTCAAGAGTTGATATGCTCTTCCATAAATGGATTCCCTTTCATTCAAATAAGGTGCTTTTTCATAATCATTTTCATTAATAAGTGGATGTGTAATTTTTATTTTCCTCTTTTCCAAAAGTTGTAGATGTTTTTTGATGATTCAATGATAGATTGTGTTGATATCATTGCAACTTCTTTCTCTCTTTCTAATTTTGATGGTGTAATCTTGTATTCCCCCATGAATTTAGGTGTAAAATCAAATGATCCCCACTCATCATCTAACAAATTTTTCATGGATGGAAGGCACTCATCTTTATCTTAAATTTGTAAAGGTTCTACTTTTGAAGTTGGTATCAATTTTCTAAAAGGATTGTCCATTCTAGTTTCAATTTGTAAACAATTTTTAGATTTAATATCATATTTTATTATGTAAACCTTGTTGTTGTAAGTGTATTTCATTAAATGATAAAGCGTTGAAGGCACTATTTTCATTTCATGAATCCAAGGTCGACCCAAGATAAGATTGTATGAAAGGTCATGGGGCATGACATGGATGGGATTTTGTAATACAACCTTACTAGCTTTGTCAGGTAATGTTATTATACCAAGTGTTTTTCTTCTCACATTATCAAAACCATGGATAGACAAATCAACTAGTTGAATTTTAGTCTTATCTACCTCAATTCTATCCAAAATATTTACACTACAAAACTTAAGCCTCAAACCATTGTCAATAAGGGTACACCTAATCTCAATCTTGTTAATACTAACCATTATCATCAAGGCATCATTTTTTTTTTGTTTCCAAAGGGGGTAACTCACTTTGATGAAAGACCATGTCCAAATTAATTGAATTCATACCCTCAATTAAGGCTTCTACATTTGGTTGTGCACTAGGAGGGACCACAACTTTTTGCAAGGTGTTTTGAAGCATGCCATGGTAAATAGGTGATGTTTGAATTAAATCTCATAAGGAAATATTAGCAACAGTATTATGAAGTTGTTCTAAAATATCATACTCCTTTCACTATGTCGAGGTAAACAAGAAGCACTAGGTAAAATAGGTTGTAGAAATGGTATCGATGAGGGAATGGATTGTGTTTGTCTTGGTTACTTGTTATTTCTTGTTTTATATGTATGAGAAACTATGTGGTAACTTGGTTGCTGCGACACATGTATGGCCATGAGGTTTAGGAGGTCTTATAATGAGAGGTGATTTAGGGGATCCAATAATTAGAGGACATTTGGGAGGTCCAATAATTAAAGGAGATATAATAGCCAATTGTGTGTTCATAACCTCAATGAAATTAACTACTTTATGATTTTCTACATACGGGGGATCTAATGTCACCTTAGTATTTCCATCCATCTTATTGTCTTTTGAAAGAAATGTATCAATAATGTCATATTCTTGCACCATAATATCTTCCCAAGTAGGAGAGGTATTGGGAGAGGAACAAACAAGATTCTCATGATACTCAATAATTGGATCCTCTAACACAAAAAAAAATTCACAAGTAGGTGGGTATGTGTAGGATCATGATGGCCCAAAAAGTGGTGATATGATGGATATGTGTAGGGTATGTGGCTGATGACTTTTTTTTACCCAAAATTGATGAAATGAAAAGGGTTTTTAAAGGAGATTCTCAGCTTTCCACCAATGTAAACTTTTCTTTACTTTGAATTTAACAAATTATTATTATTCATTTTCTATTTGAATTATGAATAAAGTCTTGATTGATAGGTGTTGGAATATGGCTTCTGGTGTTGTCATTGATGGCAACTAAAGTCATTATTTTGGTCCACAAATCAAAATTTGGTCATACTAGTAGACAAAGTTGTGAACAAATTATTACCAGTAGAAAGCATGAAGGATAGGGTATCCAATTAGTATGTCAATCTGTATGCCTCATCGGATCATCTTTTTAATTTGTGGATCCCTGGGATAGATTTTTGAGCATATATGTTATCCTATTGATAAGTTTTGTGATGTTGCATTAATCGGTGTATGACTTAGGAGATCTAGCATAATGATTTTCTGCGTATTTTTCTCATTGTGACTGACCTAGCAAATGTAACGTGTCACGGATGTATAAGGAGTAATTGTTTAAGTGTTTTCATGTTTGAAGCATTTTTCTTTGGGTCCTTGCTATAGTTTGGCTGACTTATGCGGATGCACATTGGAGATTGCTCATGATCTAAGCTGACATATGAATATTTTTTGTATTTTATCTAAAGCTGACATATAGCAATTGAATTCTTGATAGTAGATATATATGCGAGTTCGGGTAATTCATTTTAATGTATGAGTGTGTGTGTAGAGAAAAGCATATGCATGTGTGAATATCAGAAGAACAGTTGAGAGAATTTTTCTTTTGCAGAAGATGATTTTTTTGAAGTGAATTAAGATAGAGCAGAGTTGATTGCATAATCAGACAAAAGGTCCATAATTCGATACATGAGCTTCACCAGAACTGATACCGGGCATTTGTAGATGCCACTTTCTTAGTTCAACCCTTTTTGTAATCCAAACATTTGTAAGGCAGTGATCCTTCCTTATTTTGAGCAATGAACTCTAGGAAATGTGCCTGAATGCATCTGCATTCCCCACTTTTTCTTCATAATTTTAACAGAGTATAAATTATGGATTAATCTCCACCGTGGTTTTCTCCCTAATAGGGTTTCCACGTAAAAATCTTGGTGTTATGGTGTTTTGATTGTTTCTTTTATGTTCTTGCATATTTACTTCTATTTAAATGTTGTGAATGATTTAACATCTGGATTGAAATTTAAATATTGCTAAACACTGATTCACCCCCCCTCTTAGTGTTCCTTGAGTCCAACAATTGGTATCAGAGCAAGGTTCCTCTGTAGAAGTTTAAAAACTTGAGGTGGATCTTGAATTACAATGGAATCTGGTGGTCTTCAATAGCAACTTATGGTGGCACTTGATGATCTTGATCAATCTAAAGCAGAAGTCATGGAATTAAAAGAAAATCTTGTGGATGCTGAAAAATTCATTCAATCATTAAAGGATAAAATCAATGAGTTGAGAGAAAAGAGGAAGGAAATTTGTGATTAGCTGAAGTATAAAGAAAATAAAAGTCTGTAAGATGTTCACCTGAATCAGACCCTAAAAGAAATAACTGAAGAATGTGAAAAACCGGCTAGGATCAATGCTACTATAAAGCTTGAGATGGAATCTAAGGCAATGAAGCTAGATAAGGATATTGAAGAAAGAAAGAAGAATGAGGAAAATTTGGCCTAGTCCTTAAAAGAAAAATCTGAAGAATGCAGCAGAGTTAATAGTGGATTCATATAGCTAGATATTGAACTACAACAATCCAGGAATAATGAAAAAGAACTTGAAAGACAAATAGCTATTCTCAGAGATGAACTCACTACTACAAATGAATACAAGGAGAAGTTCAAGATCAGTTCTGCTAAGTTTGATGAGATGACTAAAGGATAGAAGGATGCAAATGATAAGCGAGGTCTTGGCTATGAGAAAGGAGAAAGTTTTGGATCTGAACATAAGGATTCTAGACATAAAATTTAGATGAACAAAGGCAAAAGATAACTGATAAGACAACCCAATGCTAAAAAATTTAATGGTTACTACTTTTCTTGTAATAATTTTTTTCATGTGGCTTCTCAGTGTAGAAGTAAAATAAATTCAAGTAGTCCATCATTTCTCGGTCAGTTTTTTAGTTGCAATAAGTTTGGTCATAAGTCAATTGAATGTAGAAGTATGTCTGTCAGTGTAAGGAATGTTAAATGTTATACTTGTGGAAGATTTGGGCATATTGCTAATCAATGCAGGTCAAGAGGAAATCAATGGAATGAGTGTTCTAATTATGTGTGTTATAATTGCAACAGATTTGGTCACATTGCAAGATTCTGTAGAAATAGAAACATGGATAGAAGAGGTTCAATATATGAAGGAAGAATTTCATAGAAAGATGATAAAGGAAAAGGGAAAGTGACTATGGAAGAAATAAGAGATCAGATGAAGAAACATGTGTGAAGAAGAGTGAATTTGATGAAGGATATAAGCCCATACCAGAAGCATCCTTGGTAATCCCTCCAAAAATTTATCTTAGGCCATTGGCCAAGGGGGATTTTTTCAAGAAAAATCCTTTGTCCCCTTATCAGTAGTCGACACCGGAATACAAGAAATTGTTAGTAGTTGTGTTATTAGTCTACAAATGTATCTATGATCACTTGTGCAGAAATTTGTGATCTAGAAGGCTCGCAGATGAATTCTTCTCTTGTTGTCTAAGAATACAGAGTAACCAAAACTCCTAGGGAAAAATATTTAATACAATAAAAAGGTAGGTGTGTAAGTTATAAAAGGGTATTTGGAACCCTCATTTTTCATCTTGCGTTGAAGAACAAAAAGAGAGCCTTTGCAACAAAATTTTGAAGGAGTCAAGTTAATTCGACAGAGAATTCATCAGGTATTTTCAATTGCTTGTAGAATTTCTAATTTTGTGCTCAGTAGAAAAACTTGTTCGGTACAAAAAGGAAAATGAAGCAAATCAAAGGAATTGTGAATCTAGATGAATATAGTAGTAGAAAGATCAAGGATGTGAGAAATTTGTTGTCAGTTGATGAATTAAAGTGGCTTCAAGGTGCGAAACATAGAAGTTTGGACATTTGGAATGAGTTTCCTTATTTTGTCAACGTGGAAGTTGTTAGGTTTATCTTGAACAGATTGAATGAGGACACTATTACTCTGGATAAACCCTATCTAATTTTGAAAGAGGTGATTAGAAATTTAACTGGATTATGCAATATTGGGGATATTCCTAAAAAAGAATTTGATTCAGAACAAGGAGGTTGAAACCCTAACTGGAGTAATAGGAGATCAAAGGGCTCTGGTAATTTTGACAATCAAAGATCCAATAACAAGATACATTGCACATGGAATTTCATACAAAATTTTCTTCAGAAATAGGGAAGGCGCAACCTCAGCAAGTGCAGTTTTCATTTCTCATAAAATGTTAATGGAGGATAAAGACTTTGACCTATGCAGTTTGCTAAAAGATCAATTGATGGAAAATGTGCAACTAACAAAGGATGTAGATTACCCCTTTAGGTTTGGTACTTTGGTCATATGTATCATGATGTATTTTTTGAATTGCTTGCCTCGTATCGATAATGTGGTATGAAAGGAAAATGAACCAGTTTGTAAGCAAAATTTTGAACATTCTAATACTCTAGAAAATTATGAGCAAGAGTATGCAAATTTCTTTAAAGAGTTGCTAAGGAAGTTTGGAGAAATTAGCATCTCCATTCTGGTAAAAGCACTTGAAGTTGGATCATCTTTTGGTGAGATGAAGAGGAAGCAAAAAAGAGCACTAGAGTTTGTTGATGACACTCCTCTAGCACACAAGTCTCCAAAATTTGAAGGAAAAGGTAAAGAACAAGTAATTGTGGATATAGCAAATGAAGATTCTGATGAATACACTCCAAGGGATGAACCAGAATCAGTTGAACCGGATCTAGTAATGGAAGAAGAAAGTGTTCTATCCAAAATAAAGATACTGCAACTTGTTCATGAGAAAGATGGGATGCAGAAGATTGCTAACATTTGGTTAGATAGACCCTCATATGAGAAAGACCTAATTGAGAGCACTCTAGGTAGCTATTTTGTGCACAATAACATTGGATTGGAAATTTTGTAGAATGTGTTTCCTGAAGATATGATTGAATGTATTGGGGAGGCTATGGCTTCTGAGCCTCAGGACAGGAAAGAGGAAGAGATAATTCTACATTTGAAGGAGTAGTTCAAGCTATCTCTTACCAAGCTAAAAAGGAAAATAAATGTGTTGAGGCAACTATTGTCTTCGTTGGTCTCATGTAGTTGGGAAATACAAAGATAAGCTGGAGCAGATTGAAAGTGAGCTGAACAAACTTGGCTAGAATTACAACATGTTTCAAGACTAGGATGGTGCAGTCAAGAAAAGGATTCATGAGTTACAATTTAAGCATGCAAAAGTTCACTTTTCCAGAAACACTCTTGTGGACACTTTCTAAAAAGTGAAGTATTTAACTGAATACAGATTGGAGCAGCTAATTGAGGTTCTGAGGAAAGGAGAAAAGTTAGAAGAAGCAATTACAATTCTAGAATCTCTCATCTAGATCATCAACTGGACATCAGAAAACAATAGCCTGATCTTAATCATTGGGATTGTAGTAGAAGCTTGGAAGAAATTTCTTCTATAAATGAAAGAGAAGTACAAGATAATTTTTTGAACCAAGTAGTAGTTGCATTTCTTCAAATTTTGATCAAATTTTGAATTTTTGAAAAGGAGAGAGAGAGCAGTGAAAAATATGTTTGTCATTGATGTCAAAGTGGGAGAGAGTGCAATGAAAAATTCCTTGTCATTCTAAGGGGGGGTGTATTTTGAAAGGGAGATGTGTGTTTTATAATTTTGAACTTTGACAGTGTAATCATTTTGGTTCTGACACTTAGTCATTTTTCACTAAGTGTTGCCATCAATGCCAAAGGGGGAGATTGTTGGAATATGGCTTCTAGAGTTGTCATTGATGGAAACTAAAGTCATTATTCTGGTCCACAGATTAGAATTTGGTCATACCGGAAAACAAATTTGTGAACAGATTATAACCAAGAGAAAGCATCAAGGATAGGGTATCTAGTTAGTATGTCGATCTATACGCCTCACCAAATCATCTTTTTAAGTTGTGGATCCATGGGATAGATTGTTGAGTATATATTTTATCCTATTGATAAGTATTGTGATGTTGCATTAATTGGTGTATGAGTTAGGAGATCCAGAAGGATGATTTTTTGTTTATTTTGCTCATTGTGGACGACCTAGTAAATCTAGTGCATCGCGGATGTATAAGGAGTAATGGTTTAAGTGTTTTCATGTTCAAAGAATTTTTCTTTTGGTCCTTGATATAGTTTGGCTGACTTATGTGGATGCGCATTGGAGATTGCTCATGATCTGAGCCAACATATGGAGAATATTTTGTATTTTTATCTAAAGTCGACATATAGCAATTGAATTCTTGCTAGTGGATATATATGCAAGTTCGGGTAATTCATTTTGATGAATGAATGTGTGTGTAGAATAGAGAATATGCATGTGTGAATATCAAAAGATCAGTTGAGAGAATTTTTCTTGTGTAGAAGAGGATTTTTGTGAGGTGAATTAAAGCAGAGCTGAGCTGATTGTAGAATCAGACAGAAGGTCCAGAATTTGATACATGAGCTTTACCGGAACTGATACCAGGCATTTGTAGATGCTACTTTCTCAATTCAACCTTTTTCTGTAATCCAAACATTTGTAAGGCAATGAGCCTTCCTTATTTTGAGGAGTGAGCTCAAGGAAATGTGCATGAATGCATGTGCATTCCCCTCTTTTTCTTCATACTTTTAACATAGTATAAATTGTGAATTAATCTCCACCGTGGTTTTTCCCATAACAAGGTTTCCACGTAAAAATCTTGGTGTTATGGTGTTCTAATTGTTTCTTTCATGTGCTTGCATCTTTACTTCTATTTGAGTGTTGTGAATGATTTAACATCTGGATTGAAATTTAAATATTGTTGAACACTGATTCATCCCCCCTCTTATTGTTCCTTGAGTCCAACAATAGGCTGATTGAAAAACATCTATAGCTTTCAAATGGTATCACATTTTTTTGAATCTGAAACATGTGTCACATTCTATGCTTCACATAATAGGATTAAAAAAAAATTGAATTTCATGAATTTTTGACCAAGTTAAGGTGGTTAGACATACGAGTTTTTATATTTTTTAAAATTTTTAATAAAAAATTCATAATTAATTATTTACTAGGAAAAAAATTATAAAAAATATGCATCACATCAGGACATGAGTCTCCTACTTATATCTAAAATTTTATAAAAATAATATTATCATTATATTGTGGTTAGGGTGGTCAGACAGACACCTACTTATTTTTTCCCTAAAATTTAAGTAATATTGCATTGAAATTTCAAATTTTCACCAAATAGATTTTTTTAAAAAATAAACCTAGTAGTTTAAAAACTACATTCAGTTTGCTACAGATTTTATTCTTACATATTTTTGAAATAATATATATAACTTATTCAAATTTTTATGTCAAGTTTCCTAACTCTGATTTTTCTGAATTTTTCGCCACTTAAGGGCCCATTTTTTCCATGATGATCCTACACATACCCAGGTGAGATATTGAGAGAAGAACGGGTATGATTGTCATGATTTTCCATAATTGTATCCTCTTGCACAAAAAAATTGTCACAAGTGGGAAATATGTTGGGAGAGGAATGAAGATTGGGAAAAGTGATATTAATAAATGTGTCAATTATTTTATTCTCTTCTACCAATATGCTCTAATAATTAGGAGAGATATTGGGAGAATGACTAACATGCCTGTCAATGATTTCATTTTGTTTCCTTAGATTATGCTCATAAGTATGGAGATTATAATTATGCAAGCCATATGTTACCATATCAAAACCACATATTTGAAAAGGAAACATGTTGTTACTTGCCTTATGGATCAAATGATCAAAATCAGATAGGTCTTATTGTGCATTTTTCACACACATGCCCCATCGAAGTAGGGACCCCCTCTTTTGCTTTGCTTTGCCTTTGGTTTTGGCCCTAGGTTTGATTTGTGTATGGAATCTTGATGTCTACATGAAGTTTTAAAGGTCTGCCAAAGTCTCATTTTCTCAAATTGAATTGCAAAAAATTTTATGCTAAAAGTCGTCATGTAGATGTCGGGGTCTCTTGCATCGATGCCGGTCCCTGCAGCTTCCATAGTCAAGATTTCCAGAACTCCAAAAAGGGGTGCAAACTTTAAGTTTTGAACATTTAGTGCCCATAAAATTCAAGTCTCCACATTCCTAAATAGGTTTGAACCAAGATGACTAAGTTTTAAAACATTGCATAAATTTTTATGTGGAAATCTACCATGCAGATGTTGGGGTCTCTTGCATTGTTTGCGGAAATCCATCTCACCCACATTTAATCCTAGCCCTTCATCATAAATGTAATATCTATATAAGGCTAGATCCTTCTCATTTGTAAGTGACTAGAAGCTAGATTTTCAACTATAGAAGTAATCAGTAGGAGTTAGTTATAGGAGAGGAAGAACTAGAGATTGTTGAGTAAATACTAGATAACTTAATGTAGATTGGTCATTGATTGGGTGAATTTTTGTGTTCTTTGAAAGTATCATGGTTTCTTGCTTCTAATTCTCAAATGTTAGTTCAGTTCATTCACATTACTAGTGAAATTTTGAAGATATTGATTAATCTATGGTTCATACTATTAGTGGCTTGCCAATTGTGAGTTGTTGTGTATAGTTAGACTGAACCTTTATATTGCATCAAGTTCAACTCTAAATGTTTGTTCATATTGCACCAGCAATTGGGTATATGTATGAATATTCATGGTCTAAAAATCTTTTAGTTTCATTTGAATATTAAACCATTTTTGTGATATTGTGGATTCAATCCTAGTTAAGCATAAATTCTTTTATTGGGGGATCTATCTTTTTGAAGCATCAATCATTTTTGTGAGTCTCCTTAGGTATTAGAGTTAGGATCTCTTTACCTTTTAATATTTTGATATTTCTTTGAATCTCTGCTAGTTTAGATTCAAACCAACATCACCACATTGTTATATTTGATGATAAGTCATTTTCAAATCTCTGATCTGGAAATTATAGTTGAGGTCTGCACACATTTTAGGTTTCAAAACATCCTCATCTGATTTTAACACTTCCAATATTGTTGAATTGTAAGGCTCCTTGTGATTACCAACAAGTCACATCATCATTGAGTTGTTTTTTGCATTGTCAAGACCTAACGCTAGAGACCTTGGGATTATGTTTTGAAATTTGTCTATGGAGAGTCACCTTTCAAGAGAGATACAACATCCTTGTTTTATTTGTGTTGTGCAATGCAAAAACAATCATCAACATAATTAGTGCTAGAAGGAGGGTTGAGTGTAAGTAACGAAGCTAGAAGCTGAACGAGCCTTCATCAACAAATCTACGATATTCTAGATCTTATTATATTCAAAAAATTTAAAAATCATTTTTTTTTTAATACACAAAAAAAACTGAGTTGAGATGGAAGGGAAGCAAGCTTAGATTGATATTACCCAACTTCATGAGTCTCTTAATAAGAAATTATATCACAAGAAGTTGCATCAACTAGTATTATCGGATAAGTGTAGAATCTATAATACCTCTAGGCATAATGAGCTGGAATGCTTAACCTTTCTGGGCATAATGGAAATGGCTATACAGGGGGAATATTCTTCTGGGATGTGCATAAGCCATTAGCTCCTATAGATTCAAAAGAAAAAATGTTGATGCTATAGTTGAAGCATTCATGAGACTGGTCAAAGAACAACTGAGTAATGAGAATGGGCTATGTTTAGAATATACACTGTTGACCAGTTGGTGAATGGTGCACAATGCACCTCATTCAAAATTTACCTTCCTTGAATGTGAAGATATAATCAACTAGGAAAAAATTTGTTTAAAGCAACCAAGTATATGTAAAAAAGAATCATCTGTAGAGTAATCTACATATATTAAATCAAGCGAACGTATTGAATATTATAGTGCACATACAAAGGTTGAATTGGAAAAATCTACAGGAGTAAGTGTTGAAGCAATTGTAGAAGAAGCTGCCATAGGTTGTGATCAATGGTTTTTGGTAGCTTGTGCCTCAACCATGGGTGTATGCTAGTGGACCTATGATGCAAGTACCACAATTGCATATGATGCTTGGTTTAGTTAGTTTTCCCCAATGTGACTTACTAATACCACTGGAGGATAGGCTCCCAAAGAGGACAAAGACAGATTAGGGGACATGCCCGAGGATAGGGATGAGGATAGTAATAGCCTCCTCATGATGGGCATGATGGTCAGGTGCCTGGTGATGGGCACCACCAATAGCCACAGGATGGATAGGGTAGGGCAAAAGTTACAAGGCAACCTCCTCTTATTCAACCATTATGATAGGCACATCCTCACCAAGATAAACAACAATTAGAGCAGCAGTCGTAGGGTCTCGACCCACAGGATGCCTAGATCCAGGCATTGACAACATACAAGGACTAGCTACTTCAACAGGTCCAGCAGTTGACTGGTGAGCAAGATGCAACCCACATATAGGTCTAGCAGGTTACCAATGAGAGGGATATATACTGGGGGCACAATCAAAAGTGCCAACTAAGATAGCGGTCTGATATTCAATTGGTGCAAGAGACAAGTTGACAAAAGTAGCTAGAGGTTGCAACCCTCTAGCCTCAACAAGCCTAGGGCCAAGTGGTATCAAGACAGTTATATGGGACAATGGTAGCATAGGCTACATATTATAGGACCTTATATTATTGGGATGTGCCTCCCCATTGGCAATAACCAAATTTTTTGTAGAGGAGCAAAGTAGCACCCAGTGCTTTGGGCAATGCTCCCTCAGTACATCAGCCTTCTAAGAGTGGACATAGACAGCCCAAAGGTGGGGTTCATTAGGATCAGTCTCACCATGAGGACCAGTAGAGTCGATGCTAGCCTTGCATCTGTAGACACATTTTTTATGTATATCCCTAATATTGATATGTATATACATTCATTGGCTGATTTTTTGATAGCCTCATGTATATCTATTTTTGGTGACATTACACATTGATTTAGATTTTTTGTATCATGACAGTAACATTTTGGTGATATATATATGAGATGGTTCGATTTGATGCCTTATTATTTGATGTTCCTTTATTTCATGCTTTATGATCATGTACGGATGCACATGCTATGGATGAATGTGGATGTTTATGTTATGGATGTGTTTCTTTGTTTATGTATATGATGTGATGTGATGTATGATATGTGAGATGATGTTATGAGATATGTAATGTACGATTTGTGTTATGAATGTAATGCGATGGTTGATTTACTCTTCTTTTTCAGTATCTTTTCTATATGAAATGATATGAGATGGATGCATTTATTTTTGCATATTTTCTATTCACTAATGTTATGCTATAATCTGATGATTATGATATGATTATATAGGATGTATGTATGGTGATGGTTTGTGGATGCAAGATGGATGCATTATTATTATTTTATTATTGTCATGATACCATGTTAGAGCAAAAAGAAGATAGAAGAAGATGGATTAACCATTGATTTTGAGATTTATTTAGAAGTCCAACAAGTCTATGATTATTTGATACTTTATTAGATATGGTGATGAGATTGATAATTTTCTTGTTTCAAGGATTGGGATACTTCATCATTTCATTCCTTATTTTTGGTATAACACATAGATATAATGCATCAAGGTATCGATAACCAGGATGGTGTGGTATCTAATGTGATGGAATTTGACTCTGCAAATAGATAGGATAATCCTTGCTCACACCTTGACATATAGAAAACTTGTTGGAATGTAGTTTAGAAGTTTAGAACATCTCAAACCAAAGCATATAGAATATTCAACAATCTATCCAAAACAACCTCCCTACACACAACAAAGCAAGTATCACAAAGGTTATTTTACAAGAACATCCCACAAGCACAAAAAATGAAAGATAATGATCAATGCTACATTCCTTTCTCTCTAAATATCTTTTATAGACAACATCGAGAGGTCCTCAAAATGGGTCAAATAAGATAAATCATAAGAAAAGATCAAAATGAACAAATAGTCAATGTTTATTTATATCTCTTGCCAAAGTAACATAGCTAAGGTGATTTATAATGATGATGTCTATTGTAGGAAGGATGCATCCTGGGACATGTTTATCACATTTTTTACTTAGACTAATTACTTGATATGCTGTTGATACTTGTTTACCACATGATTCTAGAATTTATATTTTCATTTAGGTTCACACTTTACAAATTTTCCACACTTGTTTCCACTTGTCTTACCAAAGGTTGGAGGTGACAGACATTTTATTGTGGACATAATTTTATTGTGAGTGAAAGTGAAATGGGATGGATGATTTTAGGTTATCCAAAATATT
>VDFB02052609.1:0-10124 GCA_007258455.2 Sequoia sempervirens | reverse complement strand
AATGCTTGTGTGAAGTCAAAAGAAGAGTTCTCTGTCTTAACAGCCTTCCTCAATTCTAGCGCTTCTCCTTTGCTTTCTTCTTTTTCTTTTTTATTAAGCTCGCCAGGCGTCTGTATATTTTTATTTAATTCCACAACTTTCTGGTCTTGGACAAGCTTCTTTTCAATTTTGTCATGCTGCTGGTTTTCTAGCCTTTTTACAATTTCCTGTGTTGCTTTTTGATCTTTTATAAAAATTCCCCTAGGAACCCCATCTTGCTCATTTACTTTTCTATTTCTCAACCAGTATTGACTTTTGGCTTTCTCAAATGCAGCAACAGTGATCCTTTCAATTTCATCTTCAAGAAGTCTCCCTCATTAATCAAGACGTATATAGGTGCCTCTACAAGAGGTGGCTCTGTGTAATCTTCATCAGAATCATAAAAGATTTGTTGTTCAGCCATATGGACATTATATTTCTGATTTGAGACATCATATTCATAACCTTCATCTTTTGAAGATGAATTTTCTCTCCTCAACATGGTGAAAAAAATTTGAAGTCAAATACATTTCAGATCTTCTCCACTCATTTTCCATCAACATTCCCTCATCATGCATCTTCTGAGCTACAACACAATAGTCTGGAGAATGTGGCTGATTACAAACTTCACAAAAGTAATTATTACTCACCATGTAAGTCCCTTTCTTGCTCAATGGATCTGGAGTTTCTTTATTTCTGAGCCTGGCTGCCATAGGTTTCCCATCTTTCCAGTCTGTATTGTAAGGCATATCATGCAACCTCGGCCTTTCATTTCTGTTTTCATTTCTGTATGTATTCTCTTGTTTGTACTGATAATTATTTTGCTGAGGAGGCCTCGGGTTGTCTCTTTTATTAGTTACACCAGCAACCTTCCTGTTATTTTCAATTGTCAATGCAACTTTATGTGCTTTAGCCAAGTCTCTTGGAAATCTATTTCTTAGTTCGTACCCTGTTTTGGGATCAAATGCACTTAAATAAATACTCAATGCAGCAGAGTCTGACAACCTTGATCCAAGAGGGACTTTAGTATGCAACTTGTTGAATTTGCAGTTGAAATCATAAATTGAATCATTCTGATTTTTCTGAATCCTC
This sequence comes from Sequoia sempervirens, assembly GCA_007258455.2. Taxonomy (NCBI): domain Eukaryota; kingdom Viridiplantae; phylum Streptophyta; class Pinopsida; order Cupressales; family Cupressaceae; genus Sequoia; species Sequoia sempervirens. Next base: position 9,014 of record VDFB02052609.1, on the reverse strand, counting down.
ACCAATTCATGAAGAGCTACATCTGGAGCATTTTGATTCCCATATTGTTCTAAGAATTTGTCTTGAAATGCTTGGAGAGAATTAATTGAATATGTTGGCAAGCTATTAAACCAATCCCTAGCATCTTCAATAAGTGACATCATAAACAACCTCATGTGAAAATCTTCATATGGCATACCTATGTCTTGAATGGACACATTGAAATTCCTTAGATGTTCTTCAGTAGTGATTGCATTGCTCCCTGCAAACTTGGGAATCATACCTCTCCAGCTACCATCCATAGGGTAAGGGCATGGATTGAAACCTGCCAAATCAAACTGCCTGATCATCGCTGCGTATTGGTGAGGGGGAGGGATAGGTGGATACTGATACTGATGTAAAGGATTATTGAATTGTGCATTATGCTGAGGGATGTGATGCTGACCAGGAGGTGGGTGCACATTTGTGTGTTGTTTGGGAATATGAGGCGGCTGATTTGGCTGCCTGTAGTGATTCCCTATCTTATGGTGAGGAGAATTTTGCTGATTGGAGGGCCCTGCGCCATGATAACCCTGCTTGTGAGGTGGGACATACTTTGAGCCACTAGCTGTCTGATCAACAAATTGAGCTTTCTGCAATTTAGCTTCTAGCTCCCTTATTCTCTTCTCTTTTTGTTCCAACAGTGCTTTTGCTTCATCAGAAATCGAGAGCTCATGGTTCTGAATTTGGATTCGTTTAGCCTCTTGTTCAACTTCAAACTTAGCTTGTTTCCTAGCTTCAAACTCAGCCTGTTTCTGAGAATTGTGAGAAGAAAAATGATTTCTTTGATCTTCGGGAGTATAAAGTTCTGCACTTGAATCATCTCTCCATGTATCATAGCAATTATATGTTTCACCATGTGCTCCTGGTACTTTACCTTTGTTTGTTATGCACATGTCCTCATTTATTCCTTTTCCCTTATCAACTCTGTCATCTTTATGTGTCCACATACTGCCACCAGCAGGGGCTCCAGTATGACCTCCCTTGTACTGAGATCTTCCATTCATGATGAATGATTGCAAAAATTTTCTGTCAGAGTCGCCACTCACTTTTATCAAAAGTGAGAAAAATATCTGATATTTCTAGTTCCCAGCGGAATCTGTGCAAGACTTCTAACTCTATGATTAAGGCTTTGATTCTGATTGTTCCCCAATAGAGTCGCCAATTTGTTAGCTCTCAAAAACGCAGGTTTGAACCACGAAAGGTTGCCAAGCTTTCACAACATTTAAGGGTAACAGAACAAGGTTTGAAACAATCAAACCTTCTACTCTTTAGGTGCTGCAAGACCAAGGCGAGTGTACCTCTCTAAATAATGCAGACTTTAACTTGCAATCAATCCACTTACAACACTTGTTCACAATGGCATATGGGAGTGAACGGATGAAATTCAATTTGAAAACAGTGACAATATTCTGCTCTAAGTCCTAAATACTCAATTAAAAGTAACAGAATGAGTTTATAATGATGAGGTGCAGAGACTAGTGCCTTGTTGGGTATGCGGAGTCAAATGAGATCAAGATAAGCAACACTTTTTGGAGAAGACACAAATTATCTGGCATATGCTTTGTTTACAACTTGTATAAACATGCAACCATGTAACTACTAAGTTCTACTTCAATAATCCAGAATAATTTTCTCTGATTATTGTGATCAATAAGAGGATTTAATCTTTGCTTGAAAGAACCAATTGATTGATCACACAAATACAACAAATGTGTATCGATAAATCAAACATAAACTTGCTATGTTAATTTAAACAACCAAAAAAATCATTCATGGAGACAACTTAGCAGTATTCTTCATTTCAATTCAACAGATAATTGACACCAGAGAAAATGCAACAACATCAACTAAATCTCATAAATACCTCCATTGTGAAAATCATGCAACAATAGCCTCTAGTTGATAATTTTATCCTACTGTATCTATTTTGCAGTTAATCAAAAATTTCATGTCTCGGTCCTTATTAACAACTACAACATGATTATTTATACACCAGCATGAGAAAAATATCAAAATAAAACATTATGTTAGCCTCCACAAGATTTGGGCTCCAATCGAGCTGGCAGGCAACGGTCTCAAAACATTCAACATGTCGGCCACAAGATTATGAAAATCTATTTTCACCAGTGAGCAGTCGGCGAGACACCCATATCGTCCTGTTGAAGGCAATTCAAACGCTTATCATCCAAGATCCACTCCGTGGTTCAAAAGATTCATCGTGAGCTCACTCGGGCCTTACATGTCATATTGTGACTTGATTATGTTTTGCTAATACATACTTTTCCTTACATGCTTTCTTGTCGCTGAGACATGAGCAAATCTCTCATTGATGAACCCTTTGCCTCGTTTACTATTGCTGTGAGATTCTGATATCGGTGAGACCTCTCGCAGAGTATACTAAGTCATACCGAAAGCCCTTGTGATGATTTATGTTCACCAAGACAACACTATTTTCATACCGACAAAGATCCAGTGATCAAGCATGTCATTGTGACATAAGTTCCCTCTCGCCGACAAGCCTATATGTATATCACTATAGCTTCCATCCCTCGGCGAGACGTCTTATAGATATCATTTTGCTTCATTGAAAATTCATCGCATATTTAGGTCGCCGAGACAAAGCAACACCTATGCCAAAAGAGTCCACCTGTCGCCATAACTTGCAACCCTCGGTGAGACATCACATAGAGAAAATTGTTATACCGAAAGCCCCGAGCATGATATGTCACTGAGAAAAGAGAAAATTCTCACCAAAAGCCACTTAAAATACCTGTTGGCAAGACCTGATGGGCTTGTCAGGACTATATACTACATCACATAAGTCACACTGAAGAATATATCATTATTGTAGATTTGCAAGACAAGGAGACATCGTTATGACCCTTCACCGAGAACAAAAACTTATGCCGAAATGTGTATCATCCCTCGACAATAAACAAAACCAAGGTCTCACCGACAACCACCTGTAAATAAAATCTAGTCGCTATGACAAATAATATGTCTTTTCGATAGGCAACTCAGACTTATGCAAGCAGAAAATACACAATGGATTGGGGAAACAATGGTGTTCTCATGCTGATATGAACCAGAATGTGGAAAATGCATAGATAGATGATTTAGGGGTCAGATATAAGCCAAAATATGAGCAAAAAAATTATGAAATGAAGGAAACATGCACAAGGAAATACTCATATGGAGACTCAGGGGACATGAAAAATATGCAAAAATCATCTGATTTAAAATGCAGCATGGATGCTTGCAACATCAACGCTATGGTGCAAGCATGTGAGTACATTGGATTAGTAGAGGCACAAAGTTTGTGATCACAATGACCCAATAGAGATTTCAACCTTGGTGACAACAACAACAATGCCACAATTTAACAATCACTCGATAGGATGAACCCCCTTTTTTCTACAATTTTATTAATTAATATATTATTTTATTTTTTATATGAAAGACTATTTACTTCATAATTGTAACTATAATATCATTTTATTCATAAAAACTGTAATATTTTTCTTACTTTTTTCCACATTAGTCAATATTATGGAATTCTTTGCTTTTATTTTTAATTTTGTGCATTTCATATATTTATATATATATTTATTATTAAATATTAATATTATGTTTAATATTAATTATTAATATTTTGTAGTGCAAGTGTGAAATTTAAGGTAAAATATAAGAATTTTTGTTAACATATTCGCACCATTACACTCCACCCCTTGCTAGCATTGTAGAAATCCACTTAGTTTAATAACTAAACAAAAAGTAATAAACTAGACCTTTTCAAAAAACTTCTTTTGAGGATTACAATCATGCCAAATCTTGTGGCATGGGGGTTTTATTTGATTGTATAAAATGTGGTTTGAATGAATAATATTTTGTTGAATACAAGGGGACCAAAATACCTAAGGGTTACATAAGCACATTCACATGAAGGACTTTTAATCATTCAAAATATGTTTTAATGAAGGTCGAATCCATTTAATGATTGCTCAAATAATATCATGTGTAAAACCATCCAACTATCCATAAATCAAAACTATATTTTATTTTCTCATATTTTTATGAGTGAGAAGGTTATTTTGTAATATTTTTATAAAGGACATGATTATTTGGTTCTTATTTTGTAAAAAAGAAGATGGGAAATAAAAATAGACAAAATAAGGCTAGTGTTGGCATCTGAAACAAAAAAGACGAGTTAAATGAATAAAAACCATAAAAATATTGAAAAAAATAAAGAATGAGTGTTTTGGAATTTCATTTTTAATTTAAATATCAAGTAATTTAATTAGAAAATAAATCTCAAGCAATTTAGTTCATCTATCTTTCTATTGTTTGTGCTTCATCTACTTATTTGCTTGCTACATCCAAATATCTTTCATTAGATCTACCTAATTTCCCTTTAAAATATTCACAGAAGAGTTGTTAGCCTCCATCCAAAAAAATGTAGGATTTGTACTTTCTAACAACTTGGGATTTGTGCTTTCTATCAATGTCGGATTTGTGATTTCGAATTCCCCTCACATTTAGTTTTATTTATTTTATTTTTTAAATTAGGCTAGAAGCTATATGCCAAGTTTTTTTCCTTCACCCCAAAAATGTAGGATTTTGGACAAGGATGTCTCTACCATGATTTTAGTTGCTCTGACATTTGTTATGGATCTTCCACTTGAAGTTCCTATTGCTCTACTTAATAGCTTTTCCCAAGGGGCTCCTCCCCCTTCCTGCCTAAAAAATTCAAACTTGGTTTTTGTTTCTTCTTGGATTGTTGTGCAACATATGAAGAAATGGACACCTAAGAAGGACTCTATTTCACTTGGCAAGCCTTTGAGGGAAAAATTGTGGGGTTCAAGCTCTGGTGCTTGAGTTGTTTCTCTTTATTTTTTTTGTTTCTATTCTCTTTTTATTTAAATGGGATCAAGGCCCTTCCCTCCTTTTTAATCAAAAACATGTTTTCAATTTGTGTTTGGATTATAATAATATGGAAGAACCATATGATATTACTAAAAAATGAGTGTTGTAGTGCACAACCTTTCATGGAGGAGATCCATAAAACTAGTTCTAGAGTAACTTCATAATTGGATCCAAAGTAGCTAAATAAGATTAACTACATAGATCTTACATAAAATTGGATCTAAAATATCTTAGCTCTAGAGTAGATCTACCAAATTTGACACTAGAGTTTTAACTACAGTGTTATTATTTTAAAGTCTACATTAAATCTCACCTTGAAGTTACTAATTTTTTATCTCCTTAAAGTGACCTTATAGAATCAACTCTATACTTCTAGCTCTAAAGTCACTATTTGATATTTTGACCCCTATTATGTTTCTTTTTCAATTTGGCTCTCAAATTTTCTAAAATGTAATTCTTCATAATAGCTCAAGACCTTTGACAAGTTAATTTCTTTTACACTTTTGTGACATAAGAATGGTAGGACCCACCTTCACATAGGCATGTGATATTTTTATATTAGATATTGTAAACAAAAATATATACAAAAAGAGGTGAACAAATTTCACTAGAAACACCATCAATTCCAAGTTCCACACAACATGATCAAAATCATATCATAAGAATTATTGTCATATTTTATTCTTGAAATGTAGTGATATGGCTACATGTGTTTTATCTTTTTATTTCTCTACCTGGATGGGGTTTGTATGCACCAAAGGAGATTTATCAACAAGTACAAGTATAAGGGTATTTTATTTGCTTCTATGTAGCTAGAAAATTCTTATTTCTATCGGATTTATAAAGTCTTCTATTTGTTTCTATTGGTTTCCCCTCCTCTGATATTGCACACACATTTTTTAGAATGAATGCTATCCTATACAATTAGAAGTTACAACTTGATGATAAAATATTTATATTGAATACATAGATGCATAAAGTGACGTACTTTTAGACTTACAAACTATTTTTAAAATCATATTCCATATTCTACTTCCAATTAAATTTTGTCTTCCAAGAAAATGTGTTTGAATTAGAATATTAAATAAATAGAATAAAAAAATTGTAAATAGAAATATGATTATGAGACTTAGAAAACCAAAAACTTATGCTAAAAAATAGAAATATAAGACTATAAATACATGTTCAATATAAAAATAAAATGATATATGATTCTTTTACCATACACTCTAATTTAAAAATTCTCTAAAATATTAATCTCTATAATTTAAGCCTACATTTCTTATTTCTGCATGTGCTCTATCTTGGTAGTCAACAAATGATTTTCTTTTGTTAACTAAATGATTTAGCCTTAAAGTTTACTCAAGATCGATTAACTTGAAGAAGTCAACTATGGAGAACAGTCATAACTATTTATGATAATAATAAAAAAGGATTGAAGGCTTACAAAATTCGCTACTAAAGTTTAAGATTAAAATGTCTTGGGTATGGAGACATAAAGATGCCTTGCCCATGCAAAAGCCAGCATTATTTCTTATAACAGTTTATAAAAATCTTAAACCTAATCACATAAGATTCCAAATACGTACTAATAGAATATTTTTTAATAGTTCATAATGCAGGGTTTGCAGATAGAAACAAAATGTTGGTCAAACTTTGAATGTTTCTGGTCAACGAATAGGGTAGCAGATTCCATACCTGTATTACCATGGCGTATTACAAATTTTATTGTGATGCTTCTTTTAATAAGATGTTGCTTGGTGTTGACAATTACAAGGTTGGCTAAAAAATATGGTTTACCCTCATTCCAAGGTCCAACTACGATCAGGTTAAACAAAGTGGTTAAATTAGATATATTCATATGTAGATGGAAGAAAAGTGTTCAAAATCATGGTAAGAGTATGCATAATTAATATATTTTTAATAATTTATTTTGATTGTGTTATTTTTAATCTAATATTAGAGTATAAGATGATTTTTTATATAAAAGTTGATAATTAATTTAAATTTGAATTCAATTTTATTTTTACTTATTTTCACAGTGTAAATTTGATTTGTAAATTTAGTTATGAATGTCAGTCTTTTTTTATATGGAAATTTATTCGGTTTACAAAATGAAGCATAGATTTTTAATTGGAAGCAGTCTTTTTAGGTAATAAAATAGTTAAATTTTCTATGTAACTTCTACCTTTGGGTAGTTCTTGTACCATAGAAAATGGATCATTGACATTTTCATGGTTATTCTCCTGTGATGCTTGATCTATTTTGCTTAGATTTAATGTTGTAATGTAACCTATGCATTCACATTAGGTCCTAAATATTCAAATTATGATGTCTTGTGAAGGTGTTGTGAAGTGTTGTAACACATTTCTACACTTTTCTAGACTCTTTTTACTATAATTCATCTAAAAGTCACATTTTTATCATTTATCAAGTCATATTTTAAAGTCTTGTAAAGTCATGTAACAAGATTTCACACTTTTTTAGGCTTGTTATCACTATTTACACCTTTTTTATGCTTTATATGACCCCTTTATGCACTCATAGGACTTATTTAGATGTATTTTTGAATGTAAACCTAACAAATAACATTAAATGCAACTTAATTCCTGACACCCACTTACAAGCCTAGAGTGGGACCCATTCACCATAGGTGGTGAATAAGTCCCTCTTGGCTCCAAATTCAAAATAATTCAAATTTTCTTTCAAGTTTTTATTCAAAAATACCTTATGTTGGCCTATGATGAGGTATTATTGGGTTATTAGGGCATAAGTGTGTATAAAGAAGTGTTTTCCATCCATTTCAACCCCCATTCATTTTATTTTCCCATACACCATCAATTAGCATTCTTCCATTCAATCCATTCAAAGCATCATTCAATCAAGCAATTTTCAAGCATCTTGAGTAGGCCATATTGATATATCTTCATATTTCTTCAACAAGGTACTAGTGAGTTTAGGACACTTGCATGTTGTTTATTCATCATTCCTTAATCATTTCATTTCATTTCTTTATTAAGGGTTTGATTACCAAAGGGGGATTTGGCCAAGGAAAATCCCTATACTCTAACCCTTAACCATTTCCCCCTTTTGCATGTGTGTTTTCAGACTTTTGTATGCAAATTTGTCAAGCAATTAGGTGTTGAAAGGTGGCCAACAAGTCAACAAAGTGTTTCAAGTCAACTAAACCCTATTTCAAGCTTGGAGACAACCTACCATCCATTTTATGCAGATTTGACTTCGTCAACCCAACAAGAAGACAAGTGTAGATTTGGAGCTATATAATTGACTCTTGAATTTGCAGATTTTTGGAGGAGGATTGATTCACCATCAATGCTTAATGAGTCCCATTTGAAGGCTAAATTTTTTATTTTATCATAATTCAGCTCTCGATGCTTAGAAAGTAGTTTTAAAATGCTTTTACCAAAGAGGGAGGTGATTTCGATTTGCCATCAATGGCGAATGAGTCCCACTGGTGATTTATAGTAATTTCTGCCAATTTCTAGAACCTTCAAGATCAACATTCAACTTCCAAGTGGACTCTATTAAACTTCATTAAATTATGTATGCATTAGTTTATGTTTTTAGTTTATTTTTGCATACCTCACTATGTTTTCAAACATTCCATATTTCATTAGTCTTGCATTCATAACTAATCAATTTCATCAATTAGTTGCACTTAGATCATTTCATTTAGTCATAATTCCATCTTACATTCCTTTATTTGAGTGAACCACCTCAATTTTAGGGTTCTATCTCTCTCCTTTTAGGTGAAAGATCCTAAGAGTGCAAGAGAAACACATAGAATCTCAAAATTGATGGTTCATTTTGGTGAACCTACATATTGAACATATTATCTTTTTTATTTCAATTGTATCTTGCATCCTAGGTTTCCTTGCATCAATATTCAATTAGGTTGAACTATTTTTTTTTGCATCTTAGGGTTTCTAAAATTGCATTAGTGAAAGAATCATATAGATTTCTATTTTGCTATCAAATCATTAAAAAACTGAAAATCTGCATTTTCATCTTCATTTTGCATCTAAAAAGCATTAAAATCACTTTAATTT
>VDFB02052604.1:0-31264 GCA_007258455.2 Sequoia sempervirens | reverse complement strand
AAGTCTACAGCCTATTGTACAAGGAAGAATAATGATTAGTATCTTAATTAAGTATATTATGAAGGATGATACTCATGTTCTATTGTTTCCATAATATTTCTATATTAATATAATCATATTTTGATGAATTGAACACAAAGATATGATATAAAAGTTGTGCTAAATCACTCACAGGGAAGACTCTATGGCTGAGTCATGCTATGATGATCCTCATTCTTCCACTGAGAAGTATTTTATCTTGCGATTTTGAAGGAAATATGATTGTTTTGTAAAAGTGCCAGATCCAATAAATCATTTTATCACACTTTTTGTAATAAAAGTTACAAGTAACAATGTTTTGATATGAACCCTGACAAAGGAAAGCAACGATGGAAGCCTGGTGGAATGCTCTACATTCTTTTGGGAGTGAAGGGATGATCTTGCAATTTTGTAAATATTTTCTAAAATGATACAAGTATACTACTTTGTAGTATCAAGTAATGTAGTGGTCTGAAAGTATAGTTTTTGGATGACAATTAGCTATAGTCTATCTGAAATGCTTTTTTCATGTACTTTCAGTGGATTTCTCCTCCTACACTAGCATTTTATTATTAGCTACTTAAGGAAAAGGTTGAATGAATATTATGTATGGTCTACAACACCTACATCTTGGTTTGCATAATGATTTTGGTATCTCCACGGTTGTGTGAAGTCAAACAGTGAGAGTGTTAATGGTATTGATATTATTTGGGCTGATATGACTTGTTTCATTCTCTAAAGTTGATCTTTCTCAATTAATTTTGTCTTGAAGAATTTTTTGGGATGCTTTTGGGCCCTAACATAGTGTATGATGATCTGCAACTAAATCTTTGTTATTTTGGATGTGTTTTGGAGCAGACCCATGCAATATCAATGGTTTCATCTAACGGTCCTCTTGGAGCTGACTTAATTGGAGTTTTGTTTCATTGTGGAGGATATATAGAATATCAAATTCATTTGTGAAAGTGATCATTGTGATGATAGAGTGAAAGAATGGAATGAAAAAGATGAAATGTCCAAAATTAGTGTAAAGGATTAATTGTGCAAAATAGTGACTACATCATCAACATGTGTTAGATTCTTTTTAAAAGTAGTTCATAATAATTTTCTTACTCTAAATTTCATGTATCCTACTCTGAGACAATGAGTCTCATCAGGTCCATTGTATCTTTCTCTAAGGCATTATACCTTAGTCTACAAGTCCATAGGCAGTGAGCCTCAAACATTGTAATTCTTGTTAGTAATGAGCTACATATATTGTGACTTAATCCTCACAATGGTTTTTCCCTCATTGGGTTTTCCACATAAAATCTCGGTGTTTCTATATGATGCATGTGTTCCCTTTTGTTCCTTTCAGTTAATGTGATGTGTTTTTAATCAATAAAAGGAATTAGTTAAGTTTTAATATATGTTGATTCACCCCCCCTCTTAGCACATATTTATGTTCAAAACACTTATGTGAACTTATAACAACAATATATAAAAAATAACATCACCATAAGAGAAGAAATTAGGCACAAATCAGCAACACAAGATCATCATATAACACAGGATTTATGTGGAGAAACCCTTGTGAGAAGAAACTCTGCCAAGAAGAGAGGCCAAGTATGCAATATCTTCAAATTAATGAGATTACAATACAACTACTTATGTTCTCCTCTTTTCCTCCAAAATGGTAGAACCTGTGTAACTATGAACATCCTCCTTATGTCTCAACCTGTCCTTATTCCTATAGATTAACACTACATTCAACTATTCCTCATACTTTCTACATATAAAGAGCTGATTTTATAGATGTGTGAAGAGCCCTTAAGCCCAAAACAAGGATTCCAAAGATGACTCTTTGATCTAAATGAACCAACCCTTGGAAACCCTCCACAAAATATGAAAGGACACCTATTTTTGCTTCCAATCCTTTCCCTCCAACTTGGTTTCCCAAACTTGAGAGATAAACATTACATTAAATGCAATGAATGATGGAAAACTAAATGACACCTATTGCCTCTTTCCAAGAACCCACTTGGAGAATCCCAGCAGTCACTAATTTATCATTTTCCTTATATTTCATTATCCTATTCTAGGAATCCACATGTGGGGAAAATAATATTAAATATTTGTCCACACGTCAGCTTTACCAAGTTGCTAGTGGACCCATAACCCCTTTTGAGTATATTACAAACAATGGTGAGAATTAATATTACAAAATATTTTCCCAATACACACTAAGTGTCTAGAGGCACTTTCCAAGGATTTTGGAACCATGACATATGATTTACAAGGTGGATGGCACCTTAATCCTAAAACTCACAAGTAGGAGATATATTGGGAGAGGGATCAAAGAAAAATATCAAAAGAGGAGAGATAAACTCATTTTCACATGCTTGTGAGAAAAGTTGTTAAAATTTCTTAAAAAAATTTGATAATAAGACATTGATTATGACAAAACAATATTTTTGTAAAGAAAACATTTTTCTATGTCCCCTGAATCAAACTAGTAATGTACTACAAAATCAAAAAAATTGAGGATAAAATTTGACAAACTAAAATTGGATTTGAATAGAGACCACAAACAAGGTTTCACAAAGAAATTTTAATGATGAAAAATTGACTGGACAAGGGCTTGGGTGCCCTAGACCTGATGCAAGAGCATCCCTGGTTGTAAAGTAATCTTGCATCAACCAAAAGTAGTTCTTCTCTTGCATTGCATTTAGTAGAAGTTCAGTAGTTCATTCCACATTTTGTTGCATCTTTGTTTCTCAGTTCGCAAAGCAAGCTATAGCATCTACACACCGATATCTATCGCATATCCAAATCCCACATCATTTACAATTGTCTGTTGAAATCTATCGCTCTAATAATTTCACTGAGTTACCAACCAGAGCATTTGGAGCTGACCTAGTCCTAAATTCTTATTATGGACCTATTTCCAAATTGTGCAAACCTAAATGAAATATCATTAAATAATCTTGGTTTCGTTGGGACCTATCTTGGAGATTTTCAAGTTGTTTATTTTCATGTGGAATTATCTATTCACATCTTGAGGCCGACCTTCATGTATGATCATTCATTGGGCTATTAACCCTTGTGGAAGAAGCGGACCTATTTTGGAACTTGAGAAGCATATTTAGAGGCATTGTAATTCATTATAGATCAAAGAAATTAGTTTAGAGACAAGATTTAGATCCTTACATTTTCGCAAAAACCCTTCAGGGCATGAAATAAGATATCTTGGCCAGTGGTATGTTGTAACCCTTTAAGGCAAGGCCTGTGAGCCCTGGATTGTTGGAAGAATGACTAGGTTATCTATATGTTGTCATTGATGTCACCATGTTGGTAGTTTGGTTTGGTACTCTAAACGGTGTGTATAAATTACTTATCTTCTCCGGTGGTTGATCTGGTATTTTTGGTGCCTATCCAGTATTCTAGTTCGCATTTCTTCGTAGTTGACAATTTCTAGTTGCGGTTTTGGGAAACTACTAATGAATGATAAAGGAATGCATGATCAGGTTATTTCATGTTCTTGTGCTCGTACAATGAAGTGGCATTACTCTGTTGGTTGCGTTGAAGACTAAATTCTTGGCCGACTTGTTAAGATAATTTTGATATGATATGAAAATTTATGTGCGATCTATTTTTTGGTCTGAGCCGACATAATTTAACATGCTAATGGTTAAATTGATTTATGAAAATATTTTTTGGAGCCGACAGTTGATATATTTTATAAATAAATTGCATCTAATTAGGCCGACCTAATTGATGCTTGTGATGAAGATCGGATATATATATAAATATATGGCGAACAGTTTTGAGTGTGGAAGTGCAGTAAGTTTGTGTAGAAAATAGAAAAGAAACAGAAGAAATAGTGAGTGAGTAATGAATGTGAAGGTGTGATAAAAAGTGTAGTAGTTGTGAGCATCTCCGGAACTATATCAGCACATGATAGGTGCATCTTTCTAGTTCATTTTTGGGTTGTAAAGCCTTATTCTATTTTGAATAATCTTGTGTAGGAATTGAGCCTCTTTGTTGGATAGTGAGTCCTTTTTGTAGGCAATGAGCCTTTGTACTTGGACAGTGAGTCCTTCTTTTGGCAGTGAGCCTCTTTTGAAAATACTATATAGTGTGAGTTAACCCTCACCGTGGTTTTTCCCTTCTTGGGTTTTCCACGTAAAAATATGGTGTTCATTGTGTTGATTTACTTTCTGTTATTTATGTTTCATGCTCATATTTAATAACAAAATAGTGTGGTTGAAGATTTGATAAGTGATAAAGTTTTAAGTTTGAATTTGTGTGACAATTGATTCACCCCCCCTCTCAATTGTCTTGCACTTGTTCAACAATTGGTATCAGAGCTTGTGGTTCCTTGTGTAGAGCTTAACCGCTTGAGGAGGATCATGAAGGTTGGTTGAATGGATGATAAAGGAGAGCTCTAGACTGCTCTTGAAGATCTTGATAAATTGGAAAGAGAAATCAGAGATCTGAAAGAGAATCTCGATGAAGCAAATGACTGTGTTCAGAAACTAAAGGAACAGTTGAAGAAATTTAAGGAAAGACACAGAGAAGTAGTTGAAAATTTGAAACAAGAGATAATTGGACTGAAAGTGACAATAGAAGAGAAGAAGAGGATTGAAGAATTTTTGAATACAATGGTGCAGAACAAGTCTAATGAATGTTCCAGACTCGAGAAGGAGATAGTAAAATTAAGAATGGAACTAGAGAAGGCTAAACTCTGTGAAAATAATTTCAGATCTAGCTCTGGTAAACTTGAAGAACTGCTTGCAGGACAAAAACCATGTGAGGAAAAAGGTGGCTTAGGAGTTGATACTGGTGAAATTTCCAAAGATGCAAAGAAGAATTAAGGCAAGAGGAAGAAGAGAAGGAATTTTGCAAGAAGACCACCTATGAGACAACCTAATGCACAGAGGTACCCCTCTTTTGATGGTGTTTTCTTTTCTTGTAAAAAATATGGTCATAGAGCAACTGAATGCAGTAGGATAAACTGGTTTTCTGGCTCTCTTTCCAGAAAATGTTTTGAATGTGGGAATTTTGGACATAAGGCTATAGAATGGAGATCTCAAGAGTATGATCAGTCAAGTAATGAGGAATAGGTTTAATGAAGGCAGAATCAATCAATTCTTTAATGGCTACTGTTATACCTACAATAAATTTGGACAAAGAGCAGATCAATGTAAATCTAGGAATAATGGAGGACATTCTAATCAGAAAGGTGTGATCTGTTATAACTGCAACAAACCTAGACATGTATCTAAAACTTGCAAGAACAAGAAAGGAAAGAAGTCTGCTTCGGAAGAAAAGAGTGAACCGGTAAAGAAGATTAACAAAGAAGAGATGAAGAAAGAAATGGATAAGGTATGGAAGAAGAAAGAAGAAGAATAAAAACCTAAGACTCCTAATGTGTCTATGCTCTCATCCGGTACAGATGACTTATTTGGAATGTAGACCTAGCATGATCTTAGGGGGATCAGAAGATTATAAAAACCCCCTGGAAGAATGGGGTGTGAGAGGTTGGCACGTGGTTGGAATGTGAAGGATGTCTATTCAGAGGTGTTGGAAAAGGAACCTAGAAAAATATGTTGGTATAAATATTTGCGAACCGAATAATGGATTTATGTGATAAGAAGGCTACTTTTAACAACTTTTTGGTGTCGATCGCATTTAATGTGTTTTAGGGTAAGTTCGATAGTATATAGGAGAAGTTTTCAAGTTTTTGGTTAAATTGTGCTTTTTGAAGAGCTTGAACAGAAGCCTAGAATGATCTTGGAACGAGCCCGAAGCATTTCTGGAAGGAATTTGAAGAAATTATATCAGGTAATCTAGAAACCCTTTCTCTGATTTTGAAAAGAAAGAAGAAAATCGAAGAAGTTTCGATAAAATTCAAGAAAGCAAAGCAATGGATGGCGATTCATGTGGTGTTACCTCTTTGAATTTGAAAAGCATCGAATTAGAAGAATATGATCATAGGAAAATGAAAGGAATTGAACTAGGGTTGAGCAAAGTTGAATTATAGAACATAAAAAAACCTTGGGATGGATTTATGAAGTGAATTCTCA
Organism: Sequoia sempervirens; assembly: GCA_007258455.2. Lineage (NCBI taxonomy): Eukaryota > Viridiplantae > Streptophyta > Pinopsida > Cupressales > Cupressaceae > Sequoia > Sequoia sempervirens. The sequence continues at coordinate 25,178 of VDFB02052604.1, read as the reverse complement.
TGGATTACAAAATAAGGAGTTTATATTGTTCTTGTTGAATTGTTTCAAGGATGGAAGCATTGTTCTAGACAAACCCTATTTTATTTTGAGGGAAGCAATCGAAGTGATCACTGGATTATGCAATGTTGGAGAACTCCCTAGAAAGAAAATTGTGAATTATAAAGATGTGGAGGAGTTGACTGGCATCAGTAGAGATCTTAGAGCACTGTTGATTGATACACTTGTTGACTCAATCGTTAGGTATGTTGCATATGGTATCTCATACAAAAATTTATTTCAGAAATCATGAAAGCTCAACTTCAGCTATTGTCATACATATTGCCCACATGATGGTTAAGGAGAACAAACAGTTTGATTTATGTAGCTTGTTACTTGAGAATTTACTAATAAGTGTTCGAATGTCATTGGTTGAGAATTATACCTTTCGCTTCGGATCCTTGTTGGTATGTCTGGTGTTTTACTTTCTGAATTCTCTATTGGGAAAAGATGATGTGATGTGGGAATCTAGTATCCCTAGTGGAAAGAAAATTTACAGACATCTAGAGTCTTTGGAAGATAATGAAAATATGTGCAGATCGTATTTCTCATATTTGCGAGAAAACCCTTGCTCTGGTATATCTGCATCAAGTCAATTTGAAGTGGGCTCTTCCTCTAGAAAAAGAAAAATGGAGGTTGTTACCAATGATTCCCCTCCAGAATTGAAAAAGAAAAAGGAAATGACTAAAGTCATCATTGACATTTCAGATGAGAAGGAGAAAGAATCTCTAACTGGTACTGAATCCTCTGATCCTAATGACATCCAGTCTATGATAGTTGAAGGGAAAATGAAGAATATTGGTGAACTCTAGAATGTTGCCTCGCCTATTGACAAAATGAAAATTGATGATGTGTTGGTAGATTATCTACTTCGGAAAGGTATTGAAGTATATGATGTTTTTGATTTCTTGCCAGAAAATATGATTGAGATTGTTGAAGAAAGGATGTTGCTTGAAGGTTTGGAAGGACATAAGATGGGAATCTTGGTTGAAAGGAGATGTAAAAAGGCTATGCAGAGATTGTCTGGATTTCTTGTGGAAACAAAGAAGTGTATTAAAGAAATTTTAGATGTTTACAAGTATTGTCTTCCGTGGCCTACAGTTGTAGATAATTTCAGAAGCATAATTGAAGCAATTGAATCCGAGGTGAATGACATTGGAAAGAATTTTGATATACTTGAAGATAAAGAAGGGAAGAAAAGGATAAGATTTGGTGAACTACATGCTAAACTAATCATTACACAAAGACAGAGAGATGATGTGACAAATACCTTCTAGCTTCTTAAAGAAATTGTTGAAGTCCAGTTAGATCATCTTTCCAGAATACTTATTGATGCAGAAGATGTTGAGAAACAATGTTTTGTTGTAGATTGGTCACCCTCTTTTACTCTATTGGGATTATTGGAAAGTACATGCACAAAAATGGAATCTATTTTTTTTAACTGGAAGAAGTTGTATCCAGATCTCAAAGAAAGGTATAAGAAGGTGTTCCAGGTGAAGAGTGTCATCTTCACTTAATTTCTATTTGCTTAAATTGTTGGAAGTTTTTGAAGTTTTTGGAAATATTTTGAAATTTTGATGTCACCATGTTCACACTCGATTTTGGTGGCCTTTTCCATTGATGTCAAAGGGGGAAGAGTGTTGGAGATAGTGGAGAGTGTTAAAAAAAAATTAAGGAAAGAAGGAGAATTTTTCGTTTACATGTTGCCATCAATGAAAAAGGGGGAGATTGTTGGAAGAATGACTAGGTTATCTATATGTTTTCATTGATGTCACCATGTTGGTAGTTTGGTCTGGTACTCTAAACCGGTGTGTATAACCGACTTATCTTCTCCGGTGGTTGATCCGATATTTTTGGTGCCTCTCTGGTATTCTAGTCTGCATTTCTCTGCAGTTGACAATTTTTGGTTGCGGTTTTGGGAAACTACTAATGAATGATAAAGGCATGCATGATCAGGTTATTTTGTGTTCTTGTGCTCATATAATGAAGTAACATTACTTTGTTGGTTGCGTTGAAAACTATTCCTGAACAACTTGTTAAGATAATTTTGATATGATATGAAAACTTATTTGCGATCTATTTTTTAGTCTGAGCTGACATAATGTAACATGCTAACAGTTAAATTGCTTTTTGAAAATATTTTGTGGAGCCAACAGTTGATATCTTTTATAAATAAATTGCATCTAATTAGGCCGACCCAATTGATGCTTGCGATGGAGATCGGATATATATATGTATATAAATATATGCCAAATAGTTTTGAGTGTGGAAGTGCAGTAAGTTTGGGTAGACAATAGAAAAGAAACAGAAGAAATAGTGAGAAAGTAATGAATGTGAAGGTGTGATCAAAAGTGCAGTAGTTGTGAGCATCTCCATAACTGTATCAACACATGATAGGTGCATCTTTCCAATTCATTTTTGGGATGTAAAGCCTTATTCTATTTTGTATAATCTTGTGTAGGTAGTGAGCCTCTTTGTTGGACAGTGAGTCCTTTTTGTAGGCAGTGAGCCTCTATACTTGGATAGTGAGTCCTAATTTTGGCAATGAGCCTCTTTTGAAAATACTATATAGTGTGAGTTAACCCTCACCGTGTTTTTTCCCTTATTGGGTTTTCCACGTAAAAATTAGGTGTTGATTGTGTTGATTTACTTTTTGTTATTTATGTTTCATGCTCATATTTAATAACAGAATAGTGTCGTTGAAGATTTGATAAGTGATAAAATTTTAAGTTTCACTTTGTGTGACAACTAATTCACCCCCCCCTCTCAGTTTTCATGCGCCTGTTTAACATGGATATTCACCCTTATGGCCAATATTGCATGTAGGCATCCTATATTAATGAAGATTCATGTTCGCACACATATATTTTTTGTGTTGTTTCCATTGTTTTGACTCATTAATATTGGATCGTACAGCAATGAGTCAACATAGTGGAAACAACATAGAAAATAGATGTGCAAACATTACTCTTCATTAATATAGGATGCCTACATGCAACATTGGCCACAAGGGAAAATATCTAGGGCTCACGGGCCTTGCCTTAAAGGATTACAATATACCACTGGCCAATAGGCCTTACTACATGCCCCAAAGAGTTTATGTGAAAATTTAAGGATCTGGTTCTTGTCTCTAAACTACTTTCTTTGATCTACAATGAATTACAATGCCTCTAAATATGCTTCTCAATTTCCAAAATAGGTTTGTGTTGGCCACAAGGGCTAATAGCCCAATGAATGATCATACATGATGGTCGGCCTCAAGATGTGAATAGATAATTCCACACAAAAAGAAACAACTTGCAAATCTCCAAGATAGGCCCCAATGAATCCAAGATTCTTTAACGATATTCCATTTAGGTTCACACAATCTAGAAATAGGTCTGCAATAAGAATTCAGGACTAGGTTAGCTCCAAATGCTCTGGTTGGTAACACAGTGAAATTATGAGAGTGATAACTTTCAATAGACAACTGCAAATGATGTTGGATTTGGATATGTGATATATATCAGTTTGTAGATTCTAAATCTTGCTTCACGAGCTGAGAAACAAAGATGTGGTAAAATGTGGAATGAACTACTAAAGTTCTATGGAATGCAATGCAAGAGAAGAATTGTTTTTGGTTGATGCAAGATTACTTTGCAACAAGGGATGCCCCTACATCAGACACCTGGGGTTGGAAGAAAAGTGAGGCCTTCACTTTCTAGGCTTAGGAGGAAAATCAAGATGGTCCACCTTAGCTTGAGAAATCCATGATGAATCCTCCACTGGTCTATCTTTCCACTTCACAAGATATTCTTTGTACTATTTGTTCCTAGTGATTCTTTTGGTTCTGGTATCCAAAATATGTTCAATCTCCTCTAGTTCATGATGTGATAACTGGTCCTTCAAATCTACTTCTTCACTACTACCACTTGATTCTCCTTTGTGAAACTCGTATATGTCTACAATATTGAGAATAGGTGATATACCCAATGTTCTCAGTAATTCCACTCCATATGCATTTCTAGAATCAAACTTCCTCAAAATCTTACACGGACCAAACTTCCTCATCTTCAACTTATTGTATGTACCAATTGGAAATATCGCCTTCCTCAAATTTACCATCACTTCATCTCCAATAGAAAATTCCTTATGTCTCTAATGTTCATCTTCCTTCTCCTTATACTTATTACTCATGTCTTTCAAATGATTTTGGACTTGATTATGTAATGTCTCCATAAAATCTACATACTCTTCTACCTCTACACTCCTTTTATTTTCCATATTGATGTCTCTTAATTCTGTAACTCTAGGATTTACTCCAGTAACAATCTGAAATGGTGTCTTCCCTATACTCTGGTTTAATTAATTATTGTATGCAAACTTTTCCTCTAGTAAAACTATATCCCAACTTCCTACCTTATCTCCAACCAAACATCTTAATAGGTTACCCAAACTTTTGTTCACTACCTATGTTTTCTCTTCTGTCTGTGGGTGATACACCAAACTGAACTTCAAATCCATTTTCATCTTTTTCCACAATGTCCTCCAAAAGTATCCAATGAACTTGGTGTCTCTATCTAAAACTATACTCTTAGGTAATCCATGCAATCTCACAATCTCTTTGAAAAATGAATCGGCAACTTGCACAACGTCATTAGTCTTCTTTTAACGAATGAAATGTGCCATTTTAGAAACTATGTCCATTAATACCATAATAGAATTATAACCTCTCTATTTTCTTGGAAACCCCAATATAAAATCCATGCTTAAATCTTCCCAAGGTCTTTCTGGTACTATCAAAGGTTTGTATGATCTAGTATTCTGACTACTCCTTTTTCAAATTGACAAATTCTACAATTTTGAACATACTTCCTTACATCCTTGTATATATGTGGTCAAAAAAAGTGTTCACTCACCAAAGCTATTGTCTTATCCACTCTGAAACTTCCTTCCAAACCTCCACTTTGCTTCTCCTTGACCAAATTCTCCCTCGTTGAACTCCTCAATATACACAATTGATTTCCTTTGAACAACATACCTTCTTGAATAAAATATTCCAGCCATTGGCTTCGGCCTGTCACTACTGGTTCTTTACATGCTTTACATGCTTCACCAAAATCTACATCTTCTTCATACATATACTTCAACTCTTCAAATCCTAGTACTTCCACTCTCATCTCTATCAGCAAATTCCTTCTTCTACTCAATGCATCTGCAACTTTGTAATCCTTTCCAAATTCTATGCTTCAACACAAATGTATAACTCTACATGAATTCATCTCATATGTCTCCTCGATTCAACTTTTTCTATTGTGTTTTGATGATCGTATATACAACACAAAATTGTGTTAGGCAACAATTAATGTCTCCAGCTTCTTCAAAAGCTTCAATTGGTATAGAACTTTGATCATAGACTCTATCATCTTCTTTCCTGAATCATTCAATTTTTCACTAAAATAAGCTATAGGTCATCCCACCCAACAATGCTCTAATTGTATATCCACTTGTATCACAATCCACTTCTTGAAATATTTTGTCAAAATCCACACTGCTAACATCAATTTCTCCGGCACCCTTTGGTTTCCAACAATTCAAAACTCTTTTGTGCTCTAGTTGTCCACCGAAATTCTTTCTTATCTCCTCTCATTGTCTCTGCCATGGGGTTACAAACACCACCAAAACTTCTAATAAACTTTCGGTAGAAATTTGCCAGTCCATGGAATTATCTTACTTCTCCAACATTTACCGATGTAGGCCAATCAAGAATGGCTTTCACTTTCTCCAAATCCATCTTTAATCCTTCAGCAAAAATAACAAATCCCAAGTATACCACTATGTCTTTTAAACCAGCATTTCTTGACATTAATCAACAATTCTTCTTCAACTTGTATACTTGCTGAATGTGCCAATGTTCTCTTGTCTTACTAAAAAATCATAATATCATCCAAAATGACAAAGTTAGCTAAGAATTTCTTCAATACCTCATTCATCAACCTCATGAAAGTGCTTGGTGCATTGGTTATTACAAAAGGAATTACCAACCACTCATACAATCCTTCATTTGTCTTAAATGTGGTCTTCCATTCATCTCCTCCTCAGATTCTGACCTGAGGGTATCCACTCTTGAGATCAATCTTTGTAAAATACTTTGCTCCACTCAAGCAGTCCATAATGTCATCCATCCTCGATAATGGGAATCTATTCTTGATAGTGATCTTATTGATTTCTCTTGAATTTGTACACATTCTCCACTCTCCATATTTCTTAGGTGCAAGTATAGTAGGTACCACACATGGCATCAAACTTTCTTTGATCAATCCTTTCCTCAACAACTCTTGTATCTGGTGGTTCAACTCTGCATTCTTTGTCGATGTGATTCTATGTGTTGCTTTATTTGGAAAATTGGCTCCCAATATTAGATATTTCTGATGGTTGATACTCTGAACCTCTGTTAAACCGTCTGGAACATTGTCTGAAATGATGTCCTTATACTAGGTCAAATACTTTGTAACTTCTTCACTTTCTCTAGTGGGATACTCTATCACTGGACCATTTTTTTTCTTTGGAATCAATGAAAAACATATGTTCTCATATCTCAACCCATCAAGAAATTTCCTTCCATCTACCAAACATAGTCTGGCAGTGCCACAAAATTCAGTCTTCTCCTCTTCCTCCAAAGGTATTAGCTTGATTCTCTTTCCATTTGATTTCATAGTATATGTATTTCTTCTTCCATCATGAATATCCTTCCTATCATATTTCCATGGTCTTCCTAACAATAAATGGCATGCATCTATAGGCATAATATCACATAATACTTCATCCCTATATGATCCAATATGAAATATTACCAAACATTTTTCATTCACCAATATCTTATGTTCATCTTGAATCTATGCTATCTTATAAGGGTTTGGATGTTCCAATCTCTTCAAATTAAACTTTGCTACCTTCTCCTCTGAAACTAGATTATCAGTACTACCACTATCAATGATAATTTTACATACCTTTCCTCTGGAATTACATCTAGTTCTGAATAGATTTTTCCTTCGTGGTGATTCCTCAATTACTTCTTCATGCATCAAAGATCTTCTCATTACAAATGATTAACCTTTCACTGGTTTTCCACATGAATTAGGGGATCTTACATGTTCTTCCTCCACATATATTGTTCTTCTGGTATGCTCAGGTTTCTTTTTGGTACTTCCTTAATGACACTCAAATGCTCTATGTCCTTCACCTCCACACTTGAAACAATATCCTCTGAATGGTATTCTCTCATATCTCCCTTCATTCCTCTGGTATCCTTCATTATGGTAAGAATTACGACCTCCTCTATTACTGGGGTAGAAACTTATATCTTCCCTTCCTCGGTGGTATGAATTAGCATCCTTTTCTTCACTCTGGTAGCATTTTGCATCTTTTTCCTGCTCTGTATAATTTCTTCATTCTCCGAATGGTGGTCCACTTTTTCTAAAATATTCCTCTTGCACTTCTCTTTCTTTGTTCAACTTCTCTTCTACCTTCAATGAAAAATGATAGGCTTCTTCAATTGATGTCATCTTTACTAGGCTCAATTCTTCTTGAATGTTAGTGTCCATTGAAGTATCTTGTAACCTTTTCCTTGCTCACTTCACTATGACCAGTTTTGATTACCATCTTGTAGAATTCTTCAATGTACTCCTTCATGGATCTCTCCTTTTGTCTCAATTTCTGCAATCTTTTCAACAATTCAAGTTCATTATTTGTTGGTATGAATTGGTTCTTCAATTTTGTCACCATTCTATCCCATTTGATGATTATTTTGTTTCCTCATGTTCTAATCCAATTGAACTGAACTTTCCACCATAATGCATCATGACCTTTCAACTTTGTTTTTGCAAATCTGACTCTTTTCGAATGTTCAATTTCTTCATATTTGAAGCATTCTTCCATCTCATTTATCCAATCAATCAATTCCTCAAGATTTAAATTTCTCTTGTAATTTTGAATTTTGACTCTAGGTATTTTCCTGATCTTTGAAATTAATTTTAACATCTTTACTTGATCTAATTCTTCTTCTTCTTAGCCTAGGGTTTCTGCAATTTGATTCACATGTTCTTCTTCATCATCGCTTTCATCATTTTGTCTAGGGTTTAAGCCTCACCTTCAATCTTCTTCAATAGCATCTAACCTAACTCACATCTCACACATCATCTCCAACATTTCATCCATTCTTATAGCAACATTTTCCATCGCAGGTGCTCTCCTTGGCAACATCTCTCCCTTCAAATCAATGCAACTGCCTCAGTTTGGTGATCTAGATACAAGGGTTTCAACTACCTCACAATTGGTGATCGGTTGAAAAAAAATGTAGTCTACCTCAGGTCGGTGATCTATTCACCTCAAGGAATTCCTTCACAAATCGAGTCTTTCTTTGATACCACTTGGTGCAGTCACGATAGGAGGGTTCCAAAAGGAACAGCCTAGACCGTGCAGCAATGAGTCAACACAGCGGAAACAACACAGAAAATAGATGTGCAAACATGAATCTTCATTAATATATGATTCCTACATGAAACATTGGCCACAAGGTTGAATATCAATGGCTCATAGGCCTTTCCTTAAAGGCTTACAACATACCACTAGCCAACAGGCCTTATTACATGCCCCAAGGGTTTATGTGAAAATGTAAGGATTTGAATCTTATCTCTAAACTATTTTCTTTGATCTACAATGAATTACAATTCCTCTAAATATGCTTCTCAAGTTCTAAAATAGGTCCACATCTGCCACAAGGGTTAATAGCCTGATGAATGATCATACATGAAGGTTGACCTCAAGATGTGAATAAATAACTCCATGTGAAAAGAAACAACTTGTGAATCTCCAAGATAAGTCCCAATGAATCCAATACTATTTAATGATATTCCATTTAGTTCCACACAATTTGGAAATAGGTCTGCAATAAGAATTCAAGACTAGGTTGGCTCCAAATGCTCTGGTTGGTAACACAATGAAATTCTGAGAGTGATAACTTTCAACAAAAAACTACAAATGGTGTGGGATTTGGATAAGTGATAGATATATGTGTGTAGATGATATACCTACTTCGCAATCTGAGAAACAAAGATGTGGTAAAATGTGGAATGAACTACTGAACTGCTATTGAATGCAATGCAAGAGAAGAAATTTTTTTGGTTGATGCAATATTGCTTTACAACCATGGATGCTCTCACATCAAAAAACCAGGGATGGAAGAAAAGTGAGTCCCTCACTTTCTAGGCCTAGGAGAAAAAACATGGCGATCCACCTCAACTTGAGAAATCCATGATAAATCCTCCACTGGTATGTCTTTCCACTTCACAAGATATTCTTTGTATTGCTTGTTCCTAGTGTTTATTTCAATTTTGGTATCCAAAATCTGTTCAATCTCCTTTGGTTCTTGATGTGGTAGCTGCTCCTTCAAATCTAATTCTTCACTACTGCCACTTGATTTTCCTTTGTGAAACTCATAAACGTCTGTAGTATTGAAAATAGGTGATATACCCAATGTTCCCAATAACTCCACTTCATATCCATTTCTAGAATCAAACTTCCTTTGAATCTTACATGACCCAAACTTCCTCATCTTCAACTTATTGTATGTACCAACTAGAAATCTATCCTTCCTCAAATATACCATCACTTCATCTCCAACAACAAGTTCCTTATGTCTCTACTATGCATCTACCTTCTCCTTATACTTACTCTTCATCTCTTCCAAATGCTTCTGAACCTGACTATGCAATGTCTCCATGAAATCTACATACTCTTTTGCCTCTACACTCCTTTTATTTTCCATACTAATGTATTAATTTTGTAGCTCCTCTAGGATTTACTCCAGTAACAATCTAAAATGGTGTCTCCCCTATACTCTGGTTTACTGAATTATTGTATCCAAACTCTAGATGTGGTAGAACTATATCCCAACTTCCTACCATATATCTAACCAAACATCTTAATAGGTTACGCAAACTTCTGTTCACTACCTATGTTTGTCCATTTGTCTATGGGTGATACATTGAACTTAACTTCAAATATTTTTTCATCGTCTTCCACAATATCCTCCACAAGTATCCAATGAATTTGGTGTCTCTGTCTAAAACTATACTCTTAGGTAATCCATGCAATCTCACAATCTCCTTGAAAAATAAATTGGCAACTTGCACAGCGTCATTAGTCTCCTTGCAAGGAATGAAATGTGTCATTTTAGATAAATTTTCCACTACTACCATAATAGAATCATAACCTCTCTGTGTTCTTGGAAACCCCAATATAAAATCCATGCTCAAATCTTCCCAAGGTCTTTTTGATACTATCAAAGGTTTGTACAATCTAGAATTCTAACTACTCCCTTTGCAACTTAACAAATTTTGTAATTTTGAACATACTTCCTTACATCCTTGTATATCTACGGCCAAAAATATTATTCACTCACCAAAGTTACTATCTTATCCACTTTGAAATGTCCTACCAAACCTTCACTATGCTTCCCCTTGACCATATTCTCCCTCATTGAACTCCTCGATATACACAATTAATTTCCTTTGAACAACATATCTTCTTGAATAAAATAGTACAACCATTGGCTTTGGTATGTCACTACTGGTTCTTTACATGCTTTCCATGCTTCACCAAAATCTACATCTTCATACATATGCTTCAACTCTTCAAATCCCAGTACTTCCACTCTCATCTCTATTAGTAAATTCCTTATTTTGCTTAATGCATCTTCAACTTTGTTTGACTTGCCACTCCTATGCTTCAACACAAATGCATAACTCTACAAGAATTCAACTTGTGTCATAGAAAAAAGTATCCTTTGCTTGACATGGGAATAATTGACTTAATGAGGCCTTCATTCAAGTGTTGTGAGGCATTTTATGCATCCACACTAGGTCTTGGACCCTTTCAAATGCATTAAATGATGTCTTATAAAGGTGTTGTAAAGTGTTGTAAGATACTTTCACGCTTTTCTAGACTTAATAAACTCATTTTCCCCTAATTCAACATTATAAAATGTGTTTAATAGCATTATCACATCAATTTATAAAACTTGTAACTTAAACTTAATGTTAAACTAGTGTTGTAATGTGTCCCACACATTCACATTGGTTCTTGTTTCTAGGTTGTGTGGACCTCATTTTAGTGTTGTAAATTGTCTTTAATCACACTTTCACAATGAATTATGTGTCCCAAGCCCTAATTAACCTTTACATCATCACTAATAGGCCCCTATTAACCCATATTGTGCATCCTAAGGCTTAAATTGATCACATACCCAACAAGTTGCAATTTTAACCTTATTTCCTTATCTCTTGGCATCTTAGCTATCAAAATGGCCCCTATGGGACCCATTCACCATGCATGGTGAATCAGTCCCATCCAGGTGGGACCCATTCACCATGGGTGGCGAATGAGTCCAATTTGGCCCAATTTTAACCTTTGAGCGAGAAAAAAGTGAAATTTAAGTTTATTATCTCTTCATGTCAGCCTATGATGAGGTATTAATGGGAAAATAAGGTGAATTTCCTATAAATATAAGTATTTTAACCCTAATTCACATCTCTTATCATTCATTCATCCACCAATCTTCCATCTCGAGTCAAACAACTTAGGGTTTCTTCATTTCAAGTCTCCAAGATATCAATTTTCAAACATTCAAGGGAAGATTCTTCATGTTTTGTTGTAGAATTTCAAGATCAAACATCATGGCAAGGTAATCAACTCCATTTTTGCATGTTTCATTACATTCTTTCATCATTTTGGTTTAATTATCTAAAAGGTCGTAACATTCACCATTTCTCTCTCTTGTCTTGTGTGTTTACAGATTTAGGACTCTTGGAAGCTTGGAAATCATTGGAGGTCAAGTTACAAGGTTGATCAAGTCCTCTCTTCATTTAACAAGTCAAAATATCAACAAAAACTCATTTTCAAGTTCAGAAATTATAGTTTCGGAAGCGGACACCTGTAGGGAATCAAAGTGTAGACCGAAAGCTCCAGATTCCACTCTTGAATATTCAAAAATTCAAAAGTGGACTCATTCTCCATGAGTGGCGAATGAGTCCTACTTCTAGGTCAAATTTGAGTTTCTAAAATTTTAGATACCCTTTTGTTAGAAACAGGTTCTAGCTCAGTTTTGCAGAAATGGGACTGATTCGCCCAAAATGGCAAATGAGTCCCACCAGGCTTGAAAATCAGCATCAGCAGCATTTCAAATGTCATTTCTAGTCTTCATCCACATTCCAGGTGCACGCTTTCAATTTTATTCATTTATGTTTAGTTTTTCATTCATTTCCAAGTGTTCTTGCATTACACAAATTTTTTTCAAACATCGCCTGTTTCTTTGCTTTTGCATTCATAATCAATCAATTTCTTAGTTTAGTTACATCTAGATCATCTCATTTAGCCTTAATAACATCATACATTTCCTAATTTGAGTGAACCTAGAGTGTATATTCCTTTGTGTAGGGTTTATCTATCTCCTTTTAGGTGAAACATCATAAGAGTGCAAGAGTATCCTATAAGACCTACCCAAAAATCTATGATTCACAACCCATCTCATATTTCTTTGATTCAACTTTCCTTGACTATTCAAATATTGCAATGATTGATGATCAGTATACCACACAAACTCGTTAAGCAACAAGTAATGTCTCCACTTCTTCAAAGCTTGAATTATGGCATAGAATTCTTGATCATAAACTAAGTATCTTCTTCTAGAATCATTCAATTTTGTACTAAAATAAGCTAGAGATCATCCTTCTTGACTCGACATTGCTCCAATTGCATTACAATCCACTTGAAATAATTTATCAAAATTCGGTAATGCTAACACTGATTGCTTTGTCACCTTCTTCTTCAACAATTCAAAACTCTTTTATGCTCTAGATGTCCACCTAAATTCTTTCTTATCTCCTCTCATCATCTATGTCATGGGGTTATAAACACTACTAAAACTTCTGATAAACTTCTAGTAGAAACTTGACAGTCCATGGAATGATCTTACTTCTCCAACATTTATTAGTGTAGGCCAATCGAGAATTACTTTCACTTTCTATGAATCCATCCTTAATCCTTCAACAGATCAAATAACAAATCCCAAGTATACCAATTTTTTCTTCATGAAACTACATTTCTTGACATTAATCAACAACTTCTCTTCTCTCAACATTTGTAGTACTTTTCAGATGTGTCACAAATTTTCTTCTCTTGTCTTACTAAAAAATAGAATATCATCCAGGTAAACAATGACAAACTTACCCAATAATTTCTTCAATAACTCATTCATCAACCTCATGAAAGTTCTCGGTGCATTGGTTAATCCAAAAGGCATTACCAATCACTCATATGATCCTTCATTTTTCTTAAATGCAGTCTTCCATTAATATCCTTCTCTGATTCTGATATGATGGTAGCCACTCTTGAGATCAATCTTTGTAAAATACTTTCCTCCACTCAAGCAGTCCATAATGTCATCCATCCTCAACAATGGGAATCTATACTTGATAGTGATCTTATTGATTTCTCTTGAATCTGTACACATTCTCCACTCTCCATATTTCTTAGGTGCAAGTACAGTAGGTACCACACATGGGCTCAAACTTTCTCTAATCAATCCTTTCCTCAACAAATCTTGTATATGGTGGTTCAACTCTACATTCTCTATCAGTTTCATTCTATGTGTTGCTTTATTTGGAAAACTAGGTCCCAATATTAGATCTATCTAATGACTGATACTTCAAACCTCTGGTTAAAAAACCATCTAGTACATTGTTTGAAATGATGTCCTTATACTCGGTCAGCAACTTTGCAACTTCTTCACTTTCTCTGGTGGGATTCTCTATCTCCAGACCATTGCTTTTCTTTGGATTCAACAAAAAACACATGTTCCCATGTCTCAACTCATCAAGAAATTTCCTTCCAACTACCAAACATAGTCTAGCAGTGCCACAAAATTTAGTCTTCTCCTCTTTTTCCAAAGGTATTAGCTTGATTCTCTTTCCATTTGATGTCACAGTATACGTATTCCTTCTTCCATCATGAATATTCCTATCATATTTCCATGGTCTTCCCTAACAGTAAAATGGCATGCATCCATATCATAATATCACACAATACTTCCTCCACTATATAGTAAGAATCATTATGACCTCCTCTATTACTGAGGTAGAAACTTCTATCTTCCCTTCCTTTGTCGATATGAATTAGCATCCTTTTCTTCACTCTAGTAGGGTTTTGCATCTTTTTTTTTCTTTGTATAGGGTCTTCTTTCTCTGGATGGTGGTCCACTTTTCTGAAATCTTCCTCTTGCACTTGTTTGTCTTTGTTCAAACTTCTTGTTCAACTTCTCTTCTATCTTCAATGCAAATTGATAGGCTTCTTCAACTAGTGTCATATTTACTAGGATCAATTCTTCCTAAATTTTAGCTCTTAGTCTATTGATGTATCTTGCAACCTTTTCCTTGATCACTTCACTATGACCGGTTCTGGTTATCATCTTGTAGAATTATTTAGTGTACTCCTTCACAGATCTTACCTTTTGTCTCAGGTTATGCAATCTTTTCAACAATTCAAGTTCATAATCTGCTAGTATGAATTGGTTCTTCAATTTTTTCACCATTCTATACCATTTGATGATTCTTTCTTTTCCTCTTCTATTTTGATCCAATTAAACTTCTTTCCACCATAATGCAGCATGACCTTTCAAAAAAAAATTGCAAAGCTGACACTTTTTGAATCTTCAATTTAGTCATATTCAAAGTATTATTCCATCTCATTTATCCAATCAATCAATTCCTCAAGATTCAAATTTCCTGCGTAATTTTGAATCTTGACTCTAGGTCTTTTCCCAATCTTTAAAATTTCTTTTAACATCTTTACTTGATATGATTCTTCTTCTTCTTCTCCTAGGGTTTCTAAAATTTTATTCACATGTTATGCTTCATCATTCTACCTAAGGTTTTAGCCTCGCATTCAGTCTTCTTCAATAGCATCTAACCTAACTCGCATCTTGCACATCATCCCCAACATTTCATCCATTATTCCAGCAACATTTGTCATAGCAGGTGCTCTCCTTGGTGGCATATCTACCCTCGAATCAGTGCAACTAATTTAGTTCAGCGATTTAGCTATAAGGGTTTCAACTGCCTCACAAACATGATCGATTGAAAAAAAATATAGTCTACCTCAATTCAGTATTTTTTTCACCTGAAGGAATGCCTTCAAGAATCAAGTCTCACTCTTATACCACTTGGTGCAATCACGGTAGGAGGGTTCCAAAAGGATTAATCTAGATCATGCAGTAATGAGTCAACACAGCAAAAATAACACAAAAAATAGATGTGTGAACACGACTCTTCATTAATATAGGATGCCTACATGCAAAATTGGCCAAAAGGGAAAATATACAAGGCTCACAAGCCTTGCCTTAAAGGATTACAACATAACACTAGCCAATAGGACTTATTACATGCCCTGAAGGATTTACACAAAAATGTAAGGATCTAAATCTTGTCTCTAAACTACTTTCTTTAATCTACAATGAATTACAATGCCTCTAAATATGCTTCTAAAGTTCCAAAATAAGTATATGTCAGCCACAAGGTTTAATAACCCAATGAATTATCATACATGAAGGTTAGCCTCAACATGTGAATAGATAACTCCATGTGAAAAGAAACAACTTGCAAATATCCAAGATAGGTCCCAATGAATTCAAGATTCTTTAATGATATTCCATTTAGCTCTACACAATCTAGAAATAGGTTCATAATAAGAATTCAAGACTAGGTCAGCTCCAAATGCTTTGGCTGGTAACACAGTGAAATTATGAGAGCCATAAAATTTGATAGACAACTACAAATGATGTGGGATTTGGATATGTGATAGATATCGGTGTGTAGATGTTATATCCTGCTTCGTGGGTTAAGAAACAAAGATGTGGTAAAATATGGAATGAACTACTGAACTACTATTGGATGCATTGCAAGAGAATAATTATTTTTGGTTGATGCAATATTGCTTTACAACCAGGGATGCTCCTGCATTAAACCAAAGAGGTGATGTTTTACTAATTTCAAAATATAGAAACCAACTACATGTTTGAGGGTTTATTGTTGCACAGGTTTAGGTTTGAAAGCAAACAAATTGTTTTGACTAGAGGGAAAAATAGGTTTTGAATGGACCCGAAACCATTTACAAAGCGGGTTTGAATGGACTTGACCATCAAGTTTTGAAGGGACCCGAAACTGAGCTCGAGGGACAATCATGTTGCACGAAGAATAGTCAAATACAACTAATGGCAAATAGAGGACCGAAACAACAATACCAAACCAATAGCGAACTTGATTTGCCAAACACGAAACAATATTTCTGAGATCTTGAGCCAAAGGTTTGAAGGGACCGTCAACCTTCTAAGCAGGTTTGGCGGGGACGTGACCCATAAAAAGGTACTTGTAACAACTAGAGCAGCGACAAACTGATCATTCTGAATGCTCAATACCAAACCATTGGTAGAAACAACCAATTCATGAAGCGTACAAGGGGGAAAAAATGAGCCCAACAACCTCCCTCTCTCCACCTCTATAGGAAGACCTGCACACACTCAAGGCTCGGCCATGTCTAAAAGCTAGCAGCACTCTCACCTCTATAGGAGAAAAACCAAGCTTAGCCATCCCACAATAGCCAAAAAGCACCTAAAAGCAGCCACTCCACCTCCATAAGATAGGCCTCCACCTCAAAAGAAGACCCAATATTCATAGAGAAGACTAAGACTACAGTAGAAAAAAAGAGCTTAGCAAGCGCCAGCCTTCAAAATAAACTTTGAAAACCATGTAGTCCACCAAACCTCCAGAGAACCCAAGAATAGATTTTAGCAAGAGGGGCACCATTGAAGAACATTGAACCACCACCATCCCAACACACTAGAACTTGTACAAAGAACCTACAAAGAGATCCTTCACCAACGAGAAAATTTGGGTCCAAGAATAAAACATGGAAATCCACCCAGCCAAACTAAGATAGAACTTTCATTTTCCTTCCATACAAACACTTCCAACAGCAACAAGGAGGGGAAAAAACCACTCCACAACAACCCCCAAAGCAAAAGAAACATTGAAGAACAACCTCTTGAGGCACACCCGGCACAAACCCTGGCAAGGTACAGATGAAAGCAAATCGCCAAAAGGAAAAAAGACTACCCACCACCAAAAAATGAACTCCTAGTAGGAGAACCAAAAACCCACACACATAGAGGAGTGAAACCAAGACACCAACCCCCATACACTAAAGAGAAGCAACATCGAACACAGGGGGAAAACTAGGAACAAAAGAAAATAGGAGACATCTACTCTCAAAAGATTATACACCAATGTAGACCAAAGCAGGCTCACACCACATCCATCAAGGTAGAAAGAGGAAAACCTCCCGACCCAAGCAACAATGCCACACCATAATAGGGGCCAAAGACCCAAACTAGGTTCTAAATCAAAAATATAAGCATGAAAGCCCAACAGCCATTTAGAAACCAAAAAATGTCCGGCAAACAAAACCCAAGGATGGGAAACTTCCAAGGAGTGACCAGAAGAAGTAGCCACTCCAAGAGCCAAGATGAACCAAGATGGGGGCCTCAGAGTAGAGAAACAGCCCCGAAGAATGCCCACCTCCAACCACCAACCCAGCAGAATTCCCTCCTCTATCTGCATACAGCAAGAGGGACCACCAAAATAATCCAGAAGAGGCCTCCTATAGAGAGAATCAAGCAAAACATCATCCACCGCAGCAAGAGCAACCACGACCACAACCCGAGCACAAGGAAGAGGGAGCCCAACCAGAAAACCTAATTTGTCTATGTGAAGAACACACATGCATAAAATTTTATATTTTTAAAGAATGTAATAATCCAAATGATAATTTTAAGAATTTAAAATATTGCAATTGACTAAATCTTTCCCAAAAAATGCAAAAAATTAAAAAAAATGATCTTTTGAAATGAAGAACGATAGGTAATTCTTTACTTTTTCAATGTTATTCACTAAAATATGCATGTACCTTTGATAAATGAAAACAACCTAAGATTGCAATCAAATTTCTCAATGAAATATCTTAGATCTAAGCCCTAATTAGATCTAAAATTATTCAATTAGATTTGCAATATTTTGCAATTTTGTTTTTGTAATGTATGATAGACAAAAATGCAAATGCATAGTTTGGAAATGAAACAAATTCAAATCAACAAAAAGATCTTCAAATAACCTAAGTTTTGAATCATTTTTTAGAATTTATGCTATAAAAATAAAAAAATTGCAAGTGTAAGATATGTTGGGTTCACCAAAATGTAGAGTAGGAAAAGGGTCCTAGATCTCACTAGATTAATTAGGATTAACTAGGAGGCTTGGATTGAGAAGTTTGTATTGCAACATATCAAGATTTTTGGTTTTGAGGCATATGTCCATGTGTTTAAGGAGAAGAGATTCAAGTTGGGTTTTAAAATAGAAGTATATCTTCCTTGACTATAGCAACAATGTGAAAGGATACAATATTTAGAATCTTGAAACTAGAAATATAGTGTACAAAAAAGTATATTCTTCAAGGAAATCAAATATTCTCTTAAGCCTTTAAAAATCAAAGTTGACAAAATAGTAGTGCATTAGGATCCAAAAATAAAGGAGTATGCATTTGAGGCTAGATCATAAGTTCAACAAGGACCTAATGACGAAGATAAGTTAGAGATTGAGTCAAGGAATTTATAGAAAGAAGAAGAACATTTTACCCCTCTCATTAGAAGGTCCACTCAGTAGAGATGGAAACTGAAAAGTTATAGCCACCTAATATTCATTGTATTTATTGTATTCTTACTTTGAGTATTAATTATGAGAGACTAAGATTGGGAAGAAAGCATTAAAGTATGCAAACAAAAACACTTAGAAAAGGGCCATGGTTGAGGATATGGCTATACTAGAGAAGAACAATACATGGGGATTTATGAAGCTTAGAAAGGTTCAGAAAACTATTAGCTATAAATGGATTTTCAAGACATCTAGTTCAAATGACAAGATCAATAAGGACAAATTTGTTGGCATAATGTTGTCATTGATGTCAAAGGAGGATCAAAGGTGAGATGGAGTTGATCTTGTTAGAGAGATTGTTGGCCTTGATGTCAAAAGGGGATATCATGCAAGCGCAGTTGATTGGCTTGATGAAAGGGGATGTTTGTGAGAGCATTGGATTTTTTTCCGGAAGCGTGTGAGTTGTTCATGGTGTAGAAGAGCATATTTTACATTTATTGCAAAAGTTTCTCAAAATAATGCAAAGTTGACAAAATGTTGTCATCTTTCTACAATAGTGGCTTCCAAGTGTTTGAAGGAAAATTTGTTGCCAGACTCGACATGGTTTTTCTGAGAGCTTCTCAGAACTATTTATTGTAGATCTTGAGGTTGAAGGTCGAGCTCAAAAAAAAATTATTTATGCTCTCGGGTGTTGTTAGGGTTTATCAGTTAAACCCTAGGTTTTTGCATTCATGGCATTGTAATAGGTTTTCTATTTTATCGTTGACTGCCTACTAGAGGTTATAGGTCACTTAAGTCATAACTTAAGTCCTTAATATAGTGAGGTGGTTGGCCCCTTTTACCTATCCTTTCGGTTGGTGAAGGTTGTGACGAATATTAACTGAACGATCATCACATACTTAGATCTGATTTAGATAGTGATCACCATCCTGACTGATCGATACTGATTGCAAGATGCTACTGTGAGAAAAAAACACTTTACATATTTGTTGGCTTTTAAGGTCCCTCGATGAAATGATTCCTACAGATGCATCGAATCGATAATTGATTTCAAAGAGAATGTTTTTTTCCCTTTGACACGCTGATGAAGCCCCATCAACGCTGGAGATTAAATGGTGCTGGAAGGAACAGCGGTGATTAAAGCGATATATTGAAGAGACAACACTGTATCAGAGTGAGTAGCTTTTGAGTCCCTTTGACACAATGATGACAACTTGATCAATGGTGAAGATCAAGCCTTGGAGATCAGATGGTACCCATAGTATATCTGGTGGGAATCAACAAAGAAAGAGGTAACATACGAAGTTAGTGGAAGGTGATGTCACATTGATAGTGGCAAAAATGATTGCATTGACTATTATCACAATAAAATTGATCAATGGTTGTGATCAAGTCTTTCTGATCAGATGATGCTCACGGTGGGACCAAATGAAGGATGAAGCTACACAAGGTGTGACATGGAAGATTGTGTGGAAATGATATAGATGACACATGGTAGTGATAGGTTAATCAACGGTGTAGATTGAACAATTTTGATTGAATAGTGAGTATGTGAAGGCACCTCATCGAGGAGATAGATACATATTGGCAGAATGTAATAATGAGTCCCTTTGACACAATAAAGGAACCTCATCAGGGAGAAAGTTAAATATCGGTGGAACCAAAATGATAGTCCCTTCAACACAATGAAATTTATATGATGACCTTGGTGGGACCCATTAGGGAGGTGACAATGGTGAATGGTGACATGTAAGGACAAGTGGTGGTATGTGATTGACCAACATGTCAAGTCACATAGGTGATGTTTGTTGCACAATGTTGACAAGGATGACATGTGGCTAGTGGGGACCACCCACTCGATAGAATCCAGTAGTGTATGATGTCAACATGTCCAAATGATGAAGGATAATTAGAAGCGGTGTATGCAAAAGATGGACGATGGAGATCAAACTAATTTTGATCAACGGTGGTGATTGAATGAAGCTAATTGAACAGACTTCCAGTTATCAGAGTGAGTGATTTTAAGTCTCTTCGATGAAATGATGTGTCAACTCACATCATTTTTGTGAGTTGCATGATGCTAACGAGGATGAAAATGGCAGCCTCTCACTACCTCACCAAGATTTTGTGGGTTCATGTCTCCTACCATTAGTATAGTGAGGGACGATGCATATTGTTTGGTGATTGATCCAACAATGATCACTAGTCAGTGAAGATCAATGACACTCGTTTAAAGAAGGTTCATCCGACGGAATTTCTTTAAAGATATGTCGATGAATGAGGAATGTTGGATCATGGTGTAAAGAGATGGGATTGGCGACCCATATTCACATGTGAAGATATCAAATAGCTAAATCCATGTAAACAGGGTTTTGATTGGTAACTGACATAGAGGAAATAATTAATTGGTATAACTGTTCCAATGACCAGTATGGATGAAGATTTCATTTTTAGGTCAGCGACACAAATCGCCATGTCAAGAGAGATCAAAATCAGATTGATCAAAGAAGGAAATGAATTTGATGTATATCTGATTCTATGGTTTGAAAGAGAGCCAATTTGGAAAAATTATTTGTAACAAAATTAAATGTTGTGAGGCTCGATGTAGAGGCATGGCGATATCTGGTAAACCCTATCAGATATTTCCATGATGAGCTAAACAATGGTACAAGGCTCGAGAAGAACAAGAATCTTGTTGGTGAATCTCGCAAGTGTGGTAAACCCTAAGAGAGGGTTCTAGATGATCTGAACAGGTGTGAGAATCTTGAGGAAGTAATTGCAAGTCAATGAAGAAAAGAAAAAGGAGACAATCAAGGAATTGCCTATGAGTTGAAGTTGTAATAGTAGAGTGTAAGATACAATAGTCTGTGGTGACAAAAAAAGTAGAATAGAGTTGTGTATTGTTGAATATGTCGCAGAGGTAGAGTGTGAAGATAGAGAGAAAATCATAACATAGAATGCATATGTGTAAAGAAAAGTCATATACTCTAATGTAGAATGTCTTCTAGGCATTTGCATTCAAAGTGTAGAGGTGTAATGCAGTAAGATAGAACAAATAATGTTCTAAGTGAAGAAGGGAAAAGGAGAGAGTGCAGAAAGATATAGATGTGCAAAGAAGAGAGGATGTGTTGTTGAGATTGTAGCATCAGCAGCAGCGAGTGAGTTGCAAAGTGTAACAAAGTATTGTACAGTTGTGAAGTAAGTTGCAACATTTGAATTGTGTTTAATAGAACAATTTGTAATATTGTCATTGTAAATCTAATTGGTTGTTGCAATTAGATAACTGAGTTAGTTCTTCCTTGGAGTTGGTGCTCCTAAATCATGGGATTGGTGTCTCCTTAGGGTTGGTTCCCTTAAACATTGTAATAGAAGATTTCTTTATGATGCTAGATTTGAGCAGTAGACTCAAGTATCTTTTTTCATTGTGGTTTTCCCATCTTGGGTTTTCCACATATATTTGGTGTTATGGGATTTTGTGTGAATGTGTGTTTATCTCTCTATGTGTTTAGTTGATTTTCACATTAAGGGATTAATGAATTAATCTGCATAAAGTACTCAGAGCTAAAAGAAGTAATTTGTACAAAGGTTTTTAAGGGCTAAGTTTTATTGTCTACTCATTCACCCCCCCTCTTAGTAGATTGTTGTGTTCCAACAATTGGTATTAGAGCCCCAGGTTCCCTAGGAGAAGCTTAATTAGCTCGGGTGGATTCTGGTAGAGTGAACACAAAATGGGTTATCAAGAAGACTTATCTGCATATGGTGAATCTCTCTTTGATGTATCAGACTATAAGTGTTGGAGCAACAAAATGAAGACACATTTGGAATTACTAGGTTCTGATGTCTGGATGTCAATCGAGAAGGGATACAAGGATCTTGTTACTCCTCCCTCTAATATTGCTGAAAAGAAGGCACATGAAAAAAATGCTAAGGAAATGTTTGAAATTCTGATGGGGTTGCCAAGATATGTGGCTATCAAAACTATACTCTATGTAATAGCACATGAAGTTTGGAAGTAGTTAAAGAGAATGTATGAAGGTGATTATAGTAAGGTGGGGGCCAAGATTCATACATATGGAGGAAAGTCTGAAATTATAAAGATAAGTGAAGATGAGAAGAGTGCAAATACATCCATAGGAGATGTTGCAACTAGAAGAGAGATGGTAGAAGTATCTACATCCAGATCTGAGAAGGTTGATGAGGAGCAAGGTGATTTCATCAGAAGACTAAGGAGAGGCTCCAAAAAATGTATAGGTAAAATTGGTTATCTTGATTTTAAATGCATTTATGATGAAAGGCATAACTCTAAGCAAGAAAATATTGGTAAAAGGAAGAAGAAGAAGAATTTGTACACAAGAAAAGAAAGTGGTTCGTCTAAATCTAGGAATAGCCCAAATGATAGGAATGCTTGTACCTTGATGTTGAAGGAAAAAGAATCCTTATTCATGACCAAAGACTTTGCAAAACATAGGCATGGCATGGGTAGACATCTTGGTGAAGAGGATGTTGAAGTAGACCTTGAAGGAGAACTCATCTTAGCCTTAGAAGAAATTGATAATCTAAGAGATGAGATAGATAGTTTGAAAAAGGAGAAGAATAACCATAAAATGTATGCACATGAGGAGATAGAAATACTAACTGATAGTCTTGAAGAATCTAATCAGATGGTGAGCAGCTTGAAGACTGAAGTGGAAGAAGCAAAGAGGATAGAAGATTTAGTCAGATTTCAACTATAGTCTAAATCTAATGAGTGCATAAACCTAGAGGCAGAAATAATGGCCTTGAGAAAACATTTAGAAAAGGCTAAAGAGAAGATTGATAAAGGCCTAAAATTGAAGGGTGGCTCCAAGATATTAGATTAGTTGGTAAGTTCACAAAATCCATCAAAACCTAAAGAAAATTTTGGCCTTGGTTTTGAGAAAGGAAAGAGTCCTTCTACCAGTGCTTCTACAAAATTATATGATAGATTCAAATTAGAAGAAAGATGTTGCACCAAGGAAGAGAAATCCTACATGAGTTGTTCTAAGGAAAATGCCTCTAGAAATGGAAGATCAAAAAAAGGTACTGTTGAAGTAAAGAAATTTGAAGAAGAAAAGAGACCTACTACAGCCAAGAAGAAGAATAACCATTCAATTTTTTATTATCAGAAGAAGAAGCCTGCAATAGATAAGAAGGTGGAGAAATCAATCCCTAAAAATTTTGAAAGGAAAGCAACATACAAAGGGGGTTGATGCAGATGGATTCACAAGGATGAGATACATGAAGATTTCAAAGAAAAGAAGACCACCTCATCCTGCACAAAGAAAAGATATGACTAGGTACTCCACATGTTTTTTATGGATATTGTTATATCTATAATCAATTTGGTCATAGGGCTAGAGAGTGTAGAGTTGCACCTAGAAGGAGAATAAAATGTTTGGATAGAAATTTATTTGCTCTTGTAATAATAGATATGAATTTAATGTGCTACAAGTGTAATAACTTTGGTCACATAGCTAAGAGTTGTAGATTAAATTGTGTAAGACCAACAGCACATTATGAAAGAAAGAATATGTCCCCTAGATTGAACAAAAGTTCACATGTTGTTGAGAATAATGCTGACAAGATAGAAAAGAAGCACAAGAAGGTGTGGAGAGTGAAAGGTCGACAGGCAGCACTCAATGTAGTTGCTCTTGCCTTATATCACTAAATCTTAGTGATAGGGCATGAGTCAAGGGGAAGCTTAATTTGTACCCTATTCATCCCTGGAAATGAAAAGATAGATAAAGCCTGATAAAATAAGTTTTACAAATTTCTAATGACTTGATGGTTGCAAATTTATGGTTACATTATTTCTCTTTGCATGGCTTGTCAAAAGGGAAAAATATATGTAGTTGAGGAGAAGGTAGTTGTACAAGTGCTCTACTAAGAAAATAAAATGTATAGATGTTTGTCTACAAGAAGAGGAGATATGTCTGAGGTGGAGTTGTTCATTGTATACACTCAAAATTTATTTTGTTATAATTGGTATAAACTAGTTCCAATTGGTATCATATCATTATGCATTGGTACAAAGTAGTTTAGTTGGTACAAATCCTAATGTGAAGCAAGTGCTCAATTATAAAGGAAGTAGAGAATGGAGCAAGGTCTAAGGGGGAGTTGCTATTGGTATCAAATCAGTGTTATACTTGATATAGTGCAGTCTAGGATATCAATTGGTATAGATCATAAAGTGAAAACATTTGCAATTGGTACCAAATTTGATTGGTTTAGAGCACAAAATGGCACTTCAACCAGCATCAGCTAGTGTTAATTGGTACAGAGTGGTTGGAGCATTTAGTTTTGTCATTGCGGTCAAAGAAGGAGAGAAAAAAT
>VDFB02052603.1:0-19428 GCA_007258455.2 Sequoia sempervirens | reverse complement strand
ATGCCGCTTCACAAATTCTTCTGTGAAGTCTCTTTCTAACTCAGTAGAGTCCCCTTTTTTGGGTTTCCTCCGTATGAGAGATATTGAGGGATACCTTCCCTACAAGTCTGAGGGTCTGTAGGGTGCTTTCTTTGGGTTTCTTCCATGTGAGATATCTTGGGGGATGCATCCTTGTAGGTTTACGGGTCTATAGGGTGCTTCTTCTAAGTTTCCTCCATGTGAGAGATGTTGGGGTTCCCTCCCCTGCAGGTTTGGGAGTCTATAGTGTGCTTTCTTTCTCAATTTCCTCCATGTAAGAGATCTTGGGGTATACCTACCTACAGGTCTATGGGTCTCTAGGGCACTTCCTCTGAGCTTCCAACATGCAAGAGATCTTGGGGGTTGCTACCCTACACATCTCCGGGTCTGTAGGACAATTTTTTTTCTTGGTTTCCTTCATGTGAGAGATCTTGGAGGACACCTTCCTTGTAAGTCTCTAGGTTTATAAGACACTTTTTTCAGTATCCTTCATGTGAGAGACCTTTGAGGATACTTTCCTTGCAAGTATGTGGGTCTATAAGGTGCTTTCCTTAGTATCCTTCATGTGAGAAATCTTAGGGGATACCTTCCTTGTAGGTCTACAGGTCTGTAAGACACTTTTCTCAAGGATTCCTTCATGTAAGAGATCTTGGGGGTCACCTCCTTGCAAGTCTATGAGCCTATAAGACACTTTCATTCTACAACTTCATAATTCTGAAGGGTTATGATGTCCTTTACTTGTCCTACACTCTCGAGTTTGCTAAATCGTTGTCTACTTCCTCGATGGTTCAAGTATACATTTCTAACCCTATTCACTCTTCGATCTACTTTATCAAAGTACTCATCAGTATTTGTGCTTTCCAAAGTCAGCAAAAAACATATAGGTGCAAATTTTCACCCCTTAAGAAAATTCCCCTTTTACACTTCCTCACCTTAGAAAACCAAATCCAAAAGAAAAATTCTACATCATCCCATTGGCTTTGTTCCACTTAGCATTTTTCTTCCCTGTTAGTAGAAGAATATTTGTTAGGATGCCCACGCACTGCGTAGATTTTTGTGTGGCAAAATCACGTCCCTAACAGATTCCCACATCTAAAGTTGGAAGAGGCATTACATTTCCCATTGGGGTTGGTTTGTAACATCCCTCTTTGATAAACTGACCTCAAATATGGCAGATTCTCTCCTTCTTCCTTCAATAAAACTCTTCCTTCATTCATTTCATCTACTCCACATCCTCTAGCAATCTTCTACACACTCTCTTTTGGCACTTCCAAGCGTTTTCTCCATTCCCAATAGCAGTCTAGCACTTCATAGAGACAACAACAACACTCCATCAACTGCGCAAAGCAAGTGTGGAACAAGCCATTGCAGTAGGGGCTTGAGGTTTTGGAACACCTCCCTTGATCATATTTGAGGCTGTGGTGATTTTTCAAGCTCTCTTTTCTCCTCCATTAGCTAGTGAGCTCTTGGTGGGGTTGGTAACATTTCACTCCTCTCCTTTGCGATTTGGTTGAGTAGCTTGTTACTTTTTTGTAGTTTTACTTCCTTTTTCTCCTTCTCTACTTCTTTATCGTATATTTCTTCATCATTACTATCTTGGCTATCTGTGGAGGTGGAAACACCAAAATGGGGGTCTGATTGAGGTAGACCCCTATAGCTTCCAACATTTTTCCCTCTTTCTTGTGTGTAGGTGGACGTGCTTTTTGGAGCTGGCTAGCGAAAGATCATCTTTGTGAGATTATCCTTCTTACCTTAGCCTTCATATATTTACTCTATCATGTTTTTTCTTATCTTTCCTACTTCATAGTTCTATTTTGTTCATTTATAAGTGACTAGCTATGTTGTCAGCTCATTTTCTAGCAGTTTGTACTATATTTTTGGTCCTTTGGTCGTACAGACGCTAGCACACCCGAGAGATGCCAATGTTTGGCGCTGTCATCCTAACACTACACTTTTGTCTTTAGACAAAGAGTTACCTAAGGTACAGTCTTGAACCCAACAACTAGCTCGCTTAGCCTCAATATTGATTTCAGGTCTGCAGAGTGATTGAAGGGCATTATGGTCCTCATCATTCTGGTCCCTCATTTCAAACATCCCTTTAGAGTGAGGTAAGTTAGGGCAGCCTTCTACTCTTGACTCTCCATGACCTGGGGCCTTGACTTGGTTGGTCTCCCTCTCTTACATCTTCATATAAACTTTGATCGCATGCTTGACATCAGGGTAAGTGCAAGAAGTTGAGTCCACGAAACGTGGAAGTTTTTGCCTTAGCCAAAAAAAATTGGACATTGCAAAAATGGGATCCCGCTTCTAAGAAACGAGATGCTGTCTAGCTTCAGGATCCCGAGCCTAAATTAAAAATGGGATCCTGTTTTTTAAAAAACAGGATCCCGCTTTTAAAAATTTTCATTTTTGGAAAATTTTCAAAACGGGATCTTGTATTGAAAATTTTCCAAAAATGGAAATTTCCAAGTTTCAAAATGGTATCCCTGATTTGAAATTTTCCATTTTTTGGAAATTCTGTTTTTAAGTTTCAATTACGGGATCCCAAGGTTTTGAAAATTTTCCAAAGGGGAAATTCCGGTTTTTATGATTTTGGAAAATGATCTCTGTTTTGTAGAACCGAAACGAGATTCCGCTTTACAAAATGGGTAAAGTGGAATCCCATTTTCAAAAATTTGAAATTGGATTTGCTTTGTGGTTAGGTTTCTGCCTTGTATTTTGGTTCGAGAAAAACATTGGGAATCTGAACCTAGGCCTTCAACCTGGTTTGACCTACAAGTTGAAGGTCCTAACAATGTCGTAGAAAAATAGCTTGTGCCTAGGACATATATGCATTTGCATAACTTTGTTGACAATTTTTATACTCTAAATTAAAAACCCATTTTAGATGAGACAATGTAGATTCAAATATAAAATTTATTCTTACAATTGATATTTTTCTATTTTTCAATTAATTTCTAATGAAACTAGTCCATAAACTTTAAATATTAGGGTTTTTAAATATTTTAATAACTTTTGATCAACATAACATTTTGACGAATGGATTGCACAAGAACGAACTTCAGAATATTCTTTTCAATTTAAGAAAAAAAATCAAAAAATGATAAGTTAAGGTCATCTTATGCGTGTCGTACACGACGATTTTTCAAAATGACAAATATGCCTAGTAAAAAATTAACAAAAAAAAATGTATTCAATAAAAAATTACAAAAAAATATCGAGAACAAGCTTCAATGAGTCACAAATATTTTCCCAAAAGGATTTAGATAAATACGATAATTTAGGTCAAAATATGGATGTTGTACACGTGCATGGTATGGTAAAAACAAGTGACTTTTAAACAGTGGTTTTTAGAAATGCCTATTGAAACTCAATTTGTACAATCTGGGTATTGAAATAAATTATATATTTGGAAACTAAACTCCGAGTACTACATTTTATGATTAGTGACTTTTTTAAAGATTTCATCTCTAAGTGCTTCAAATTTTAAGGTAAAATGTGTCAAATGCTGAAAATCAGGGAAAACACTTCCACTTTTTGGCCAAAAAGTGGACTCAGCTTCTTGCACACACCCAACAATGAGGATCTAGATTGAAGGGAAGCAGAGGGGAGGAGAGAGAACATGGTAGGATGCCCTCCTAATACAAGTGGTATTTTCTTCTTTCCTTTCTTCTCTCAGAATGTGGCATCGACCTGTGGAGCCTCGGCTACTCTTGTGCATGTGGTTTCAAGGAATCTTCAAGCTAGAGGCTAGAGGCTACAAAGGAACAAGGTTTATGATCAACCATGGGAGTGTCCTCCATAGTTGTTTCCAGTGGATGGATAGGATCTTGAATGGGAGTAGGAGGAGCAGGCTAAGAAGCACAGAATACCCATACATCAACAAACCACTACAATACTAATGTCCCCAACATAGATTTGGAAATCATGAAAGAGACCTTGCAGATTTAAATAAGGGCTCAACAAGTGATCTTTTTAGTGCCTAATATTCACCAATTGGCTAATAGTTGAAATTTGGGAATCCAAATTTGGCTAATAGTTTGAGCTATAACGCGAATTGAATTGCCACATTTTTACAAAATTTTATTATTATAGTCCCATTTAAATCACAAAAGAAATTCATTTTATAAAAATCTTAACTAAAAACTCACCACAATATTCAATACATGATTATATCATATTCACCTAAACTTTATGAATTATAGTAGAAATTTATATTAATTTTCCAATAGTATATATCATAATTATTAGTTTATTTAGGACCATATTTATAATCTTTAGTTTTTAACATTGATTTCTAGTATAATCTAATGGCCCTTGTTGTATTGCATGAGGTAAAATGCACCCATAATCTATTATACGCATGGGGCTCATAATTTTGGGTCTTATGAGCATATAGAATGTGGGTATATTTTACCTCAGAGAGTACAATGAGGGTCACTAGATCAATGATCTAAAAGCAATTTTGAGACCAATGAGAACTATAGATCATGGGTACATTTTACCTTGTAGAATATAATAATGGTCATTATATCATATTTTAAAACAATGGTGACAAGTAAATATTATTGTCTACCCCTTAAACCCATCAATAATTTCCACCCTTAGGACCCTACTTTTCAATGAGAATTATTTTTAGATTGAATGGATTCTCCATCATGATTAATGTATTTTCCTATTATTTTTCAAGATTCGCCAATATTTTCTACAAAATTTTAGTGATGTAAAAAAAATAAAGAATAAAATTAATATTTTTTCCAAAAAAATGGAAAGATTCAGTAATTTTTTATATCATTTTTTGAGGGGGTTTCTTAAATTTATCACTGGGCTCAACCACCCAACACTAGAATAGAGCAACACAAAAGTAAACACAACAGAAGTGAACCCAACAACCAAATAAACATCAAACCCCACCTTATAGCAAGGACATGAATAGGGGAGATGAGTAGTAAAACAACTAAATCCATCATGAAACTAAGACTGCGAAGTACAGATGGTCCAACAATCAACCAACCACTAGAAAAAGCCACATAGAATAGAGCACTGACCATAAAGGTGCCAAGAGCACCACAATCCCATGAGGGCCTATGAGAAAACCTACCAATCCCCAACCACATTGTGAGGACAAGTACATGGGAGATGAGTAGTAAAGAAACCAAAGCCATCAAGAAGCCAAGACTAAGATACACAAACGGTCCAACAAACATATCCACTAGCAAAAGAAAAATAGATTTTCCAACAAAAAACTTATGCAAGAAGGTAACTAGTTAAGGACAAGCAAAAAAATGCTTTTAATCCCTTCCCTAACTTGGCAGCCATACCCAAATGCATGACAAGCATAGAGAAACACAACACAACAAGATCTTCCTGTACCTGTAACTTTCTTTGGCTTTGGTGCAACACACCCTCTGATACCACAGGTTTGTGTGGAGACTAGACCTCGTGACCTCCTGCCTGCAACAAGATGCTTTAACCAATCGAGCTAGGCCCGCTCACCCCTAATTGCCATTTGAATATTTTAAAAAACCCAAACTTAAAGATTAAACTTTCTTCACCACACAAATAAAAATAATTTAGTGGATAAAAATTAATTACCCTGGGATTCACAAAACCCCCAACTTAATATTAAATTAGCTGTATTAATATTAATTTAAATATATTAGATTTAATTGCCACTTCTAATATTAAAAAAATTCCAAATTTAAAGATTAAACTTTCTTAAGATAAAACTAATTTAATGGATTACTATTATTATTAAATTCTTCATGATATACCTTAATATTATATTTAATTTAAAAAATTAAAACTAATTTAACTAAAATTAAAACTAATTTAATTGAATACTAATATTATTACATAAATTTGGGAAAAACAAAACCCTCTTAAGTAAAATCCTCTGTTTCTAGATGTTAAAGTATAGTGAACTCCATTTCCTATACTTTTGATTATCTTTTTATAGGGACAAAAAGATGTGCACATTTCTTTTTAAAGCTTGCTTGCCCCTTTTCACACTATTTCCAAAACTATTATATCATGACAATCATTTAAAGATTACTAATGTAGATTTTGGTTAGGAAGAATTAGCTAAATCATCATTCAAAATGTGCTGCTTATTATGAGAGCAACTTGAATGTGGATAATCTAAATGACCTCTTTAAAGAGGCAAGACTTCTCAAGACAAGTAGCTTCCTTATCAAGATTCATAATAGGAAAGCGGACACTGGAAGGAACCTGAATATTTTTAAATATTAGACTCTAGGACCCATAGGTTGATTGTCTCGTAGACGTTATTAAAATCATTCATTCATTCATTCAAATATAATGCAAACAACCCACAATTCCCATGATATATTATATTTAAATAACATATTAATATTTAAAAAATTGTTTAACAATAATAAATTCTTAAATGCACACAGGTGTTTTGTGCATGGCACAAATAATGACTCTAAATCCCAATAAAGCTAACCTCACCCAAACAATTGTCACACACATTAAGAAAACCAAGCCACCACTATGTTGTATTGACACCCCTTTCCTATAAAGGAAATCACATTTAACCTAAAATGCAATCTGTAAAGGCACTTGAAATGATGCTATTGAATGAAGAATACTTCAAAACACATAACTCATTTAAATATATAAACACAAAAATATTAACATACCATGCTACACTAAATCATATTTTGATAGCATTACATACCAACTATAGAAAACTAGCCACCCCTAATTTATTTCTAGAAGTTACAATAGATATACTAATGCAAAAACTATATTTTCTTTTCACACAAACTAATTTAATAGATTCTAAACAAATTGAAAAAATAATGCGTGAGAATTTAGGAACATACCAACCGCCAAGAAAACTAACTAAATTTTATTTATTTCAAGTTACAATAGATATTACTAAACTACGCCTTCTTTTTATACAAATACTCCCCCTTTAATTTAACTGAATTTCTTTTCATCTTTCCAACCAAATATTCAAAACACTCCTTCAATTTGTTTACTTGTATAAATAATCTCAAACCATCTTCAAAATATTCTTACTATCAACTCTCACCAACTCTTCCCAACTACTGTGGCAATCCATCAAACTTTGATCTTCAAATTGGAAATCCTCTCACTATCTATAGCTTTCAAACCACAAAATTTGCACATATATAGATCCCAACATGTATCTTTCACATGACTTTCCCTTTTACAATGTGAACATTGATGCATTTCTTGAATTAAATTTTCTTTGATCCTATAAAATTCCTTACCTATAATATATCCAAGACCTTCATATTTTAAAGGTCCTATAACTAGTCCACTTGGTTCTTTATTCCTTGTGCATTTTTCCAATCCTTCACCTTTTATAACCTATTCTTTACTAACTTCAAAACCAACATTTTTTCATATATATGACAATTATTAAGATTTACAAAGATTTATCTTCTTACATTATTGTTTTATGTAAATTCTTTTATCAAAACAATACTTTGCCATATCATTAAAACTACTTGATTTATCAACAAAAGAACACATATCTTCAATACAACAAGCAACATCACTTACCAATGGCTTTGTAAACATTTATTTTCTTCTTTCAGCTTTGATAATTCTTCCTTCTATAAACAATTTTCTTCTTCTAACAATTTTAGCATTTCCTCAAAATCTTCTTTCTTTTTCTTGATTTCATCAAAGAATTTTAATTTTTCTTCTAACTCTTAATTCTTTCTTTTAACATAATTCAATTCCTTTTCTAATTTGTCAATTTCACACAAATTCTCATATCTTTCTTTTCCAAATTTTTTTATATTTGCTACCAATTGTGAATTACATTTTTTAATTTCTATCACTTCCTCCTCCAAAACCTTTTTCTCCTTTTTTACTCTTTTGCCTATCTTTCCCATTAAAATAAGTTTGATTAAACTCTTCTAATTCTGCTCTAGTGATTTCTTCTTTTCCTAGAGCGCCTCCTCTCTTCTTTACACAATTTCCTCCTACAAACTTTCTCTAAAACTCGACGGTGGCATTCAAACTCTTTCCTCTTGCAATTTATAGGTTGTCTTCTACAAATCTCTTAAAATGATGAACATTGATCTCTTTTTCTACAACTTCTTTTGGCAGTTGCACAAATACAATAATTCTCTCCAAAAAAGAGTTGTGATTTACTTTTAGCAATAAAAACTGATCATATATCTTTATTTTTTGTAGCGACTTTCTTCCAATACAAATCGCCTCAGAGATCTCTACAAATCTATTTCCAAACACACAATCAAGCTTTTCAAAATAAAATTAATTATCTTTTCCAACAGCCTAAGAAACATTTTCTACACTTATTCTTTTGCATTACAAATGATGCAATCTGCAATCTGAGGAATAACCTTTTTCTTTTAATTTCTAGATTCGCAAACCTTTAAACTGTGGTCGCAACAAAACTTCTATCTATCACTCTTCTCTTAACTTCTCTTGAACCTGTAATCCCTGTATGGCGGCTCTTGTGACTGCAAAATCAGCCCAATAAAATCTAACAGCTCCTTCACTCATGCTTTCCAGCTGCAGCTTCACTTCAACATTGATTATCAAAATTATATTTCAGATCTCACCATAGAACCTCCCTGCCTCGAAGTAATTGGCTCTGATGGTATTGAATGAAGAAATATCAAAACACATAACACATTGAAATCTATAAAGGCTCAAAAAATATTAACATACCATGCCAGTTGCACAACTTCTATTACTCATAAAAACATTTACATCATAACTCTTTATAGAGGAGCTTAGATTTTAAGCAAAACAATTAAAATATACCAGCTACAGAAAAACTAAACAAAATTTAATTTATTTCTAGTTACAATAGACATACTAATGCAAAAACTACAGTTTCTTTTTTACACAAAACTAATTTAACAGATTCTAAACAAACTGAAAAATAATGCGGGAGAATTTAGAAATTTCCTTCCAACATTAAAAATAACCATTTCTTCACTTTCGTTTAGCAAACTGTAACACTAATCTCGGACTGTAGTCAAATTCTTCTGAAATCTAAAGTAACAACAAATTCCCAGCAAAATATATTTAAGGCAGGAGAGTTCAAATACAATGTATATGCCATCGTTACTGCACATACCTGCATTTTTTGTTACACAAAAGTACACACCCATTTATAAAATACATTGTTTTAAATGCAGAAAAACTTTTAATTGGACCTAAACTGCATTTTAGGTTTACTGTTTCACAGTGTATTCTTTGAAAATATGGTATTTTTAATCATCAGATAATTTAATCAACTGCTACTACATAGTCTCCGATGTTTCTATTTAATGCAGGCACAAATTAATAGTGAGAAAGAACATACATGAGCCACCCAGTTTGATTGCATTGGCATCTCCTGTACATGCACAAGTTATTTGTGAGCAACAGAAACAATAAACTCAATGCCCTAAGAAAAGAAAATAAAAACTCTATTCTCTTTAGTATTATTTCTATATTTTTTCTTCCAATATAGATTTATTATAGCCACGAGAGACGAAAACATGTCTGTTTAATCCCTGATTCCTGCTCAATCTTGTCCAACACAATGATTTGTATACTTTTACACTATTGCTATGACTTACCCAACCTGGTCTAGGTTTAGATAGGTATTCAAGCACAGATTGAACATCGTTAAACCCTACTGTGAAGGGTTACCATATCTCTATTTATATACACCAAAAAGAAATCCCAAAGACCTAAGGATTCAAAAAATCTATTTACCAAAGCAAGAATACTTCAAGTAAAAGCAGCATCTTGTGAATAGATGGTGTGCATATGTTTACTTCTTGAACAGAAAATTACTGTAAAGAACTAAACTAAGGAGGAGAAGACGAACTAACCAGAGGAGGAGATATAGAAAGTAAGGGAGAGAAGGCAAATAAAGCTTCGTGAGAATTCCGTTCGAGCCATTGTTAGACGTTGCACCAAACAAGCTTTGTAGGCTGCGTAGCAGATCAACAAACACAAATAAACTGCTCAAACTATGTAAGACAAGAGCAACGAGCGCAAATAAATAGAGAAGGCCCACAGACTAAAGGCCTGTAATTAATGAGTAGCCACCCTAGACTGAAGATATGCATATTCCTATGTTGCGCGTGAACTGGTCAAGCATTCTATGGAGGGTATTGTTCAATTTTGTTAGGATGACATTTTTATTCTTTTCTTTATTGGCTTTTATTTTGGTAGTTTGTTCAAAGATTTTCACATTATGAACAATCTTAGTGTAATAAGGGTTTATATCTGGTTAGGCAACATGTTTCTTTCCCAAGCATCCTATGGAGGTTATGGTCCAATTGTTTTAGCCTAACCTTCTTATTCTTTTCTTCATTGCCTTTTGTTTTGGTGGTTTTTTTTAACATACTCTCAACATGAACAATCTTAGGGTAATAAGGGTTTATATCTTGTAGTTAGGTTTGAAGGGTTCCACTTCTTATAGAGGTTGTCCATCTTCACATATGGATTTTCAAGATTTTTTGGAATTGGTGTGTTTGGACTTTTTTAAGAATGGGAGTCCTATTTTGAATTTTCAAGATTTTTTTGAATTGGTGCGCTGGCATGCTTTTTAAGACTCACAATCCTACTTTTTAATCAGTGGTTGTTTTAATTTTTTTTGTCTTTATATTAAAAGAATATTTAATGCAGCTTAAGTGGTTCAATTGTATAAAAAGATGTAAATTCCTAACAACAAATACAGATATTTATTTTAATACAATAAGGTGTAAAAGTATTATTGATTGTTTTGTCATTGGTAACTGTTCATAATAAAAGATAATTTTAATTCCCTCCCTCAGTTGATTAATTAATCTTGAAATAAGACCCAAACAATATTAAACTAATTTGTAAAAGCAATTACATTAAATATGATGTTAGGTTTTGAATTTGAAGGATGAATAAATACATTTGTAAATAAAAGCAGCATACCTATCGCTAAAAATATGTGAAGAAATGGTTTCTTCAAGCATGCATTTAAATTTTATGTGACAAATATAGCTTTTTTATATCTATACATAGGTTTATATATAATCTCTTGAATACATCTTACCAAAATGTAGAGATATAAATTTTATGTTATTTTTATTTAATTTATAGTTTTTTTCTTTCCACTTGGCACTTTATTTTATAGTTCTTTATGTACTAAATAGGTGCTTTTAATAACTCTACTTTATAATTATTTATGTTTTATTTATTAATTTACCCAAACAATTATTTTATAATTTACTTTTAAATATGTAGTTATGATTTTAGTATACAAAATAATATTAATTCTCAACGCAATAAATTTTAACATAAATCTAGCCTAATTAAGTAAATGTATATAAATAAAGTCACAATTAACCTTCATTTAAATACTCCATTGAAATTTCATAATAGAAATAGACGAATATTAAAAAATTACATTAAAAAGGATGAACCACTTAGCTTTAGGAATTATGACAAAGAAATAAGTGTTAATGCTATACAAAATTTAGTCACTTTCACCAACAAACATTTCTTATGATATGACCATTTTTTGCAATTGTAATAGATGTTGTTGTGGATTGAATCCATGCTCCTCAATGACAAAAATGAGTTCTTGAGAAATGGCATAATCCATGATGTTGATCTTGTAACTTGTGAGATTAATTTCTAATTGTAAGTTCTTGCAACACTCTTTTTCCTTGATCACTAGGATCTAATAGTATATATGGCTTAGCGGAGTTTAAAAACTAACTTAGAGAACTATTTTATTGTGAGGGATAAATTCTTCATAGTTAACCCCCTTGATAGAATAGATTTATATTTGATAAGTGATTTCAAGCATGCGATCAAAGTTTATATGAAGATGTAAGAGAGGGAGACCAACCACGTCAAGGCCCCAGGTCATGGAGAGTCAAGAGCAGAAGGCTACCCTAACTTACCTCACTCTAAAGGGATGTTTGAAATGAGGGACCAGAATGATGAGGACCATAATGCCCTTCAATCACTCTGGAAACCTTAAATCAATATTGGGGCTAAGCGAGCTAGTTGTTGGGTTCAAGACTGTACCTTAGGTAACTCTTTGCCTAAAGACAAAAGTGCAATTTTAGGATGACAGTGTAGAACGTTGGCATCTCTCGGGTGTGCTAGCGTCTATACGACCAAAGGACCAAAAACATAGTACGAACTGCTAGAAAATGAGCTGACAACGTAGCTAGTCACTTATAAATGAATAGAATAGAACTATGAAGTAGGAAAGATAAGAAAAAACATGATAGAGTAAATATATGAAGGCTAAGGTAACAAGGATAATCTCACAAAGATGCTCTTTCACTAGGTAGCTCCAAAAAGCACGTCCACCTACACACAAGAAAGAGGGAAAAATGTTGGAAGCTATAGGGGTCTACCTCAATCAGACCACCATTTTGGTGTTTCCACCTCCATAGATAGCCAAGATAGCAATGATGGAGAAATATACGATAAAGAAGTAGAGAAGGAGAAAAAGCAAGTAACACTACAAAACAGTAACAAGCTACTCAACCAAATCGCAAAGGAGAGGAGCGAAACGTTACCACCTCCACCAAGAGCTCACTAGCTAATGGAGGAGAAAAGAGAGCTTGAACAATCACCATAGCCTCAACTATGATCAAGGGAGGTGTTCCAAAATCTCAAGCCCCTACTGCAACGGCTTGTTCCACACTTGCTTTACGCAGTTGATGGAGTGTTGTTGTTTCTATGAAGTGCTAGACTACTATTGGGAATGGAGAAAATGCTTGGAAGTGCCAAAAGAGAGTGTGTAGAAGATTGCTAGAGGATGTGAAGCAGATGAAATGAATGAAGGAAGAGCT
Source organism: Sequoia sempervirens (assembly GCA_007258455.2). Taxonomy (NCBI): domain Eukaryota; kingdom Viridiplantae; phylum Streptophyta; class Pinopsida; order Cupressales; family Cupressaceae; genus Sequoia; species Sequoia sempervirens. Next base: position 6,583 of record VDFB02052603.1, on the reverse strand, counting down.
TTTTTGTAGGAAGAAGGAGAGAATCTGCCATACTTGAGGTCAGTTTATCAAAAAGGGATGTTACAAACCAACCTCAGTGGGAAGTGTAATGCCTCTTCCAGCTTCAGCTGCAGGAATCTGTCAGGGACATGATTTTGCCACGCGAAAATCTACGCATTGTGTGGGCATCTTGACAAATATTCTTCTACTGACATGGAAGAAAAATGCTAAGTGGAGCAAAGGCAATGGGATGATGTAGAATTTTTCTTTTGGATTTGGTTTTCTAAGGTGAGGAAGTGTAAAAGGGGAATTTTCTTAAGGGGTCAAAATCTGTACCTATATGTTTTTCGCTGACTTTAGAAAGCACAAATACTGATGAGTGCTGTGATAAAGTAGATCGACGAGTGAATAGGGTTAGAAATGTATACTTGAACCATTGAGGAAGTAGACAATGATCTAGCAAACTCGAGAGCGTAGGACAAGTAAAGGACATCATAGCCCTGCAGAACTATGAAGTTGTAGAATGAAAGTGTCTTATAGGCTCATAGACTTGCAAGGAGGTGACCCCCAAGATCTCTCACATGAAGGAAGCCTTGAGAAAAGTGTCTTACAGACGTATAGACCTACAAGGAAGGTATCCCCTAAGATCTCTCACATGAAGGATACTAAGAAAAGCACCTTATAGACCCACAGACTTGCAAGGAAAGTATCCTCAAAGGTCTCTCACATGAAGGATACCAAAAAATTTGTCTTATAAACCTACAGACTTACAAGGAAGGTGTCCTCCAAGATCTCTCACATGAAGGAAAACCGAGAAAAACAATTGTCCTACAGACCCGAAGATGTGTAGGGGAGCAACCCCCAAGATCTCTCGCATGGATGAAGCTCAGAGGAAGTGCCCTACAGACCCATAGACCTGTAGGTAGGTATACCCCAAGATCTCTTACATGGAGGAAATTGAGAAAGAAAGCACCCTATAGACTCCCAGACATGTAGGGGAGGGAACCCCAACATCTCTCACATGGAGGAAACTCAGAAGAAGCACCCTATAGAGCCACAAACCTACAAGGATGCATCCCCCAAGATCTCTCACATGGAGGAAACCCAAAGAAAGCACCCTACAGACCCTTAGACTTGTAGGGAAGGTATCCCCCAAGATCTCTCATATGGAGGAAACCCAAAAAAGGGGACTCTACTGAGTTAGAAAGCGGCTTCACAGAAGAATTTGTGAAGCGACATGCTTACTCACAAGTAGAATATGTCTGAAAGTGGCCATGCAAGAAAACAAGCAAATATTCATGCAAACCGTCGATAGATTGGAAAGGTTTCAAACGGGTCCCTTGGGAAACCGGTGTGAAGGAAGGGGTCCATTCAAGGGATGCATTATTTGAAAGTGTGGAAGAGATGTTTCTTTCTCGAATCGATTCATCATCAAGGAGTCTTTTCGAAAGATGCTCATTTCATCAAGGAATTCAAAAGGAAGAAAATGCCCCCTTGCAAGGTGAAGGTTCTCAAGTTCTTTCTTTACGAACCCATGATGAAGGAAACACATTTCGTTAGGGTTTCAAGTTGAGAATGCGATGCTAAAAAGGAGTTTGTGAAGATTCTCAATAATAGATTCATTGGAAAAGAATGTGTTTCTAAAAATCAAAGTGTTATAGAAGTGGCGTTGTCACACATGAGAGGGACAACTCAAGCAAAGAAGAGAGAAAGATAAGAAAATAGAAAAAAGATAATAACACAAAGGCCGTTGGGGTAGCCTTATATTTCAGGCTCAGAACTGCTCATTAATATATATGTATAATAATATTATATAAAATGAACGGTCATCAAACCCCTACTATATCATACCATGTGAAGAATGCATAAGAAGACAAAGTGAAAATAAAAAATTGGGTCAACATGGAAGGGAAACCTAAATGCCCCCAATTCCTTGCATCATCCCCAATTTTGACGAAAGTCAATCAAAAACATGGAAGAATGATGATACAAATAGAAAAAGGTTTACAACACAAAAAGCATGCCTATATCCAAGCACCAAGAAGGGTGACAAGGATCATGAGGGAACACATCACAACACACACACATCTAATCTAAAGATAAAAAAGAGGCCTCCCCCTAAGACTGGTCGACTAACATGTTGTCTACTTCCCACTCTAGATTATCGTAGGGGGAAGGAGGATGAGCTTTCAGTGGTGGAATGTTAAGAGGAGGAGCATCTGGCCCTCCTATAACAAGGGCTATGGAAGAACTCTCTGGTAGGTCTCCTCCACTAATATCTTATGGAGCTAAGGTGACCAGTGATTTTGCAAAATCGCTGACAAGGATGGAATTTCGTCTAGAGAGTTAAACATGCACTTTACATGAGTACCATGTTTCACCTCAATAGATGGAGAAGATTTTTCTCGAGATTCATTGCTAGGCTGACTAAGTGATTTAGGAGGAATGACAAACTAAGGGGAAGCTAGGACAGGTTCTGTTACTAAGATAGAACAAGTCTGTGTGGGACCACTTTCTGAAAGAGGACTCCTATTACATCCTCCATTGCTAGAAGGACCACTCTCCACCTTCTCCTCCATTGGGGAACATGAACTCCCTAAAGACAAGGTGAGAGGTGGAGAGGTGGAGGAGTAAGAGAAAACTGTAGTGGATACCATCGAAGTATTTAACATATCTACGGGTTTTAGGAAAGGCAGGACATCCAAAAGGGACATCAAAAGAGGTGGCTCAATTGAAGGAATAATGAAAACCTACACATTTTTAGCATCAGGAGCATTCATAATCACAACGGGGTCCGAAAGCAGGGTAAGTGCAAGAAGTTGAGTCCACGAAATGTGGAAGTTTTTGCCTTAGCCAAAAAAAATTGGACATTGCAAAAACGGGATCTCGCTTCTAAGAAACGGGATGCTGTCTAGCTTCGGGATCCCGAGCCTAAATTAAAAATGGGATCCTATTTTTTAAAAAATGGGATCCCGCTTTTAAAAATTTTCATTTTTGGAAAATTTTCAAAACAGGATCTTGTATTGAAAATTTTCCAAAAACGGAAATTCCCAAAAATGGACAGTTTAAAAAAATAGTATCCCGATTTGAAAATTTTCCATTTTTGAAATTTGCTCTTGAAAATTTTCACACGGATCCCGTGTTGAAAAATTCCTTTCCAAAAAGGAAATTTCCTATTTTACGCATTTTGAAAAATGGGATCTCGCTTTGAACTACAAAACAACAGATCCCGCTTTATAAAACGGGATCCCGTTTCCAAAAATTTGAAATTGGGTTTTCTTTGTAGGCGGGTTTTTGCCTTGTATTTTGGTTCGGGAAAAACATTGGGAATCCGAACCTAGGCCTTCAACCTGGTTTGACCTGCAAGTTGAAGGTCCTAACAATGTCAAAGAAAAATACCGAAAGTTTTAGACATATAATTTACAACTTCTTTGCTGGACAATTTTTATAATGTAAATTAAACCCATTTTAGATGATATAAATGTAGATTCAAATATGTAATTTTTTTTACAATTGGATTATTTTTTCCATTTTTCAATTAATTTCTAATAAAACTAGTCCATAAACTTTAAATATTAGGGTTTTTTACTATTTAATAACTTTTTATCAACATAACATTTTGACAAACGAATTGCACAAGAACAAACTTCGGACAATTCTTTTCAATTTTAAAAAAAATCAAAAAATGATAAGTTAAGGTCATCTTATGCGTTACACGACAATTTTTCAAAATGACAAATATGCCTAGTAAAAAATTAACAAAAAAAAAAATGTATTCAATAAAAAATTAAAAAAAATATCGAGAACAAGCTTCAATGAGTCACAAATCTTTTCCCAAAAGGATTTAGATAAATACGATAATTTAGGTCAAAATATGGATGTTGTACACGTGCATGGTATGGTAAAAACAAGTGACTTTTAAACAGTGGTTTTTAGAAATGCCTATTGAAACTCAATTTGTACAATCTGGGTATTGAAATAAATTATATATTTGGAAACTAAACTCCGAGTACTACATTTTATGATTAGTGACTTTTTAAGATTTCATCTCTAAGTGCTTCAAATTTTAAGGTAAAATGTGTCAAATGCTGAAAATCAGGGAAAACACTTCCACTTTTTGGCCAAAAAGTGGACTCAGCTTCTTGCACACACCCATCACTTATCAAATATAAATCTATTAGGGGGTTAACTATGAAGAATTTATCCCTCACAATAAAATAGTTCTCTAAGTTAGTTTTTAAACTTCGCTAAGCCATATATACGATTAGATCCTAGTGATGAAGGAAAAAAAATGTTGCAAGAACTTACAATTAGAAATTAATCTCACAAGTTACAAGATCAACATCATGGATTATGCCATTTCTCAAGAACTCATTTTTGTCATTGAGCAGCATGGATTCAATCCACAACATCATCTATTACAATTGCAAAAAATGGTCATATCATAAGAAATGTTTGTTGGGTGAAAGTGACTAAATTTTGTATAGCATTAACACTTATTTCTTTGTCATAATTCCTAAAGCTAAGTGGTTCATCCTTTTTAATGTAATTTTTTAATATTGGTCTATTGCTATTATCAAATTTCAATGGAGTATTTAAATGAAGGTTAATTGTGACTTTATTTATATACATTTACTTAATTAGGCTAGATTTATGTTAAAATTTATTGCATTGAGAATTAATATTATTTTGTATATACTAAAATCATAACTACACATATTTAAAGTAAATTATAAAATAATTGTTTGAGTAAATATTAATATATAAAACATAAATAATTCTAAAGTAAGTTATTAAAAAACACTATTTAGTATATAAAAGAACTATAAAATAAGTCTTAAGTGGAAAAGAAAAAAACTATAAGTAAATAAAAATAACTCAAAATTTATATCTACATTTTTGGTAGATGTATTCAAGAGATTATATATAAACCTATATGTATAGATATACAAAAAACTATATTTTGTCACATAAAATTTAAATACATGCTTGGAGAAAACCATTTCTTCACATATTTTAACGATAGGTATGCTACTTTGTTACAAATATATTCATCCCTTCAAATTCAAAACCTAACATCATATTTAATGTATTTAACTTTTACAAATTAATTTAATATTTATTGTTTGGGTCTTATTTCTAATTAATTAATCAACAGGAAGGGTAAAATTATCTTTTATTATGAACAATTCAATGACAAAACAATCAATAATACTTTTACACCTTATTGTATTAAAAATAAATAATCTGTATTTATTGTTAAAATTTACATCTTTTTATACAATTGAACCATAGCTTCAATTAAATATATTTTTAATATAAAGACAAAAAAAATTAAAACAACCACTGATTACAAAGTAGGATTGTCAGTCTTAAAAAGCATGCCAGCGCACCAATTCCAAAAAATCTTGAAAATTCAAAATAGGACTCCGAGTCTTTACAAATATCCAAACACACCAATTCCAAAAAAATCTTGAAAATCCATATGTGAAGAGGGACAATGGCTATAAGAAGAGGAACCCTTCAAACCTAACTACAAGATATAAACCCTTATTACCCTAAGATTGTTCATGTTGAGAGTATGTTAAAAAAAACCACCAAAACAAAAGTCGATGAAGAAAAGAATAAGAAAGTTAGGCTAAAACAATTGGACCATAATCTCCATAGGATGCTTGGGAAAGAAACATGTTGCCTAACCAGATATAAACCCTTATTACACTAAGATTGTTCATATTGTGAAAATCTTTAAACAAACTACCAAAATAAAAGCCAATAAAGAAAAGAATAAAAATGTTATGCTAACAAAATTGAACCATACCCTCCATAGAATGCTTGGGAACGAAACGCGTTCGGTGTGGCTTGACCAGTTCACGCGCAACATAGGAATATGCATATCTTCAGTCTAGGGTGGCTACTCATTAATTACAGGCCTTTAGTCGGTGGGCCTTCTCTATTTATTTGCGCTCGTTGCTCTTGTCTTACATAGTTTGAGCAGTTTATTTGTGTTTGTTGATCTGCTACGCAGCCTACAAAGGTTGTTTGGTGCAACGTCTAACAATGGCTCGAAAGGAATTCTCAGGAAGCTGTATTTTCCTTCTCTCCCTTATTCTATATCTCCTCCTCAGGTTAGTTTGTCTTCTCCTCCTTAGGAATCAGGGATTAAAACAGACATAGTTTTAGTCTGTCGTGGCTATAATAAATCTATATTGGAAGAAAAAATATAGAAATAATACTAAAGAGAATAGAGTTTTTATATTTTTTTTAAGGCCATTGAGTTTATTGTTTCTGTTGCTAACAAATAACTTTTGCATTTACAGGAGATGCCAATGCAATCAAACTGGGTGGCTCATGTATGTTATTTCTATGTTCTTTCACACTATTAATTTGTGCCTGCATTAAATAGAAACCTCAGAGACTTTTTAGTAGCAGTTGATTAAATTATCTGATGATTAAAACTACCAGATTTTCAAAGAATACACTGTGAAACAGTAAACCGAAACTGCAGTTTAAGACCAATTAAAAGTTTTTCTGCATTTAAAACAATGTATTTTCTTAATGGATGTGTGCTTTTGTGTAACAAAAAATGCAGGTATGCGCAGTAACG